>JADRCD010225109.1:209978-221118 GCA_019843815.1 Montemys delectorum | reverse complement strand
ACACACACACACACACACACACACACACACACACACAAATCACTTCCCTCAAGGCTCCATCTGAACTCATTTAAGGTTCTCAGTACTTCTAGGTTAAAGAGGACACTTCTCCCAGTCATTCACTGCCTGCCTCAGCAGCCTCATTTGCTGCCTCAACCTTGGGTTCCGATTATACAGCCTTCATTTCTTCTAGTTCCTCAGACCCTCCTCACTGGTGGCTGTGCTGCCATTCAAGTGAGATAGATATTCCCACATCTATTCCCTGCCCACAAGGGAAGAAGCCCCACACATCAGAAGTCAGGTCTACGTCCTTACCACCATTCAGACTCAAGTGCTGCTACACACTCAGACCTCTACACCCAAAGTAAATGAATGTAAGAAAAGTAACTACACATCTCTCAGCATAAGCCATGACTAGGCAATTTACTAAAAGCATACATCCTCTCCACTTAATCCTTACAATAATTTACCATTAACTTTGTTTTATGATCATAAACACAAGCACGGGGGCTTATGCCTGTACACCCAGCACTTGGGAGGCTGAGGTGTGAAGACAATAAAAGGAAAATATTTCATTGAAAGATGACTAATGAGTTGGGTAGTGGTGGTGCACACCTTTAATTCCAGAGGCAGGTGATCTCTAAATTAAAGGCCAGCTTGGTCTACAGAGTGAGCTCTAGGACAGCCTGGGCTACACACAGAAACTCTGTCTTAAAAAACCAAACAGGGGAAAAAAAAAAAAGATAACTAATGAAGATGATCACTCTATCAATACACTACTTAATGGGAAAGGTAGTGAGGAGCTGACACCTTTTAGTAATGGACTAACAAATTCTGGACCATGAAGGGAAGGCTGGAAAATACAGTCACAGAAACAAATCACCAAGTGAATAACCACTGATATGTTGGTGCTTTATTCTTCATTATTAAAAAAAAAAAAAAAAAAAAAAAGTCTGTAAAGACAGATATGGAGGTGCATGCCTTTAGTCCCAGCACTTGGTAGGTGGAATCAGGTGGATCTCTTCAAGCTCAAGGCCAGTCTGATCTACATGAGTTCTAGACGATCCAGAGTTAGTTCCAGAACAACCAAGGAGAAAGACCATGCCTCAAAAAATAAATAGATGGATAGATGGATGGACAGACAGACAGCTATAGAGTGTACAGAATAAAGTCGACAAAAGAACGAGACATTTCTCCTTAAAATGCCCTAAGTCACCCTGTGCTTGTCTCAACTGTTGACCTCAGGAGACCCCTTATTAAAGAGGAGTGGAGTGTGTCTGAGAAGAGGTAACAATGTAGCCAACTTCATTCTTAGCTTCTCTTATTTCCCTGGGGTAGGAGAGGAAAGGTGGACAGGCCACTTCAGCAGATGGAAGAAAAGACAAAGGGCTCTTAATTCAAGGCTACTAGTGGAGAGAAAGTCAGCCAACATTAAAAACCCAAACTATCAATATTTTAGAAAATATTCTGAAGCTAAATTAACTTAGTACACTAGAAGGGCTCGTTCCTATAATAATAGCAAAATTATTCCCAACTTCAGATGAAGAGCCCTTTATTCTATGGCTGCTTTTGTTTTTAATATTTACTTTTATTTGATGTAATTAGCTGTGCATCCCTGAAACTGGAGTTACAGACAGTTGTAAACTGCCGCATGGCTACTAAGAATGGAGCCTGGGTCCTCAGATCTTCTGCAAGAGCAGCCAGTGCTCCTAATCACTAACCATTAAGCCACCTGTCCAGCCCAGTTGTTTATTTAAAACATGGTTTCAATTCATTGACCTTTTCTAAGTGTATAACATTTCTTTGTGAGGTCACTCTTTTCTGTAAAAGTTTCAAGTGACTTTCTTTGAAGAGAGCTATTAAATGCCAATGATTATAGGAAACATTTGTTCATAATTACCCAGACATCCACTAGAACAATGCTGAAACCAGAGCAGCATGCAAAAATGTATTTAAGGACTATCATCCCAAAATGCTGCTAAAAGCTATTAACCAGTATGTGTTAATTGCCACGGCATTCATATTAATTTTCACTTCAGGCTCGACATTGTGGAATATTTCCCCTGATACATTTTAAACAAAGTTTAATTTAAGGAACTGCTTCTATCAACACTTATGAAAATTAACAGCCAAGCAATTAGCAGTCGTGAATTATCCCCTCCCCCACACCCTGCAGTTTCCCGTTAAAACAGTTTCTAACTGAGAAGTGGCTACTTTCTAACAAGTTAACACAATCAAAGTCACAGCTGTTGGTGGGAACCAACCCTCTTTTGCTTTTTCAAGCCTTTGTCAGGGCAAATAATGCCGCCTCACATTTAGGAAATAGTATTTAGCTAAGTCACAGTAGGTGGAATACCTAATGTTTTATTACAACTGCCAAGCAATTACTAATGCACAACTATCTTTCCAACTGATTTTTAGTAGCCATTACCTTCCAAATAAATGAGGAAGTAAGTAAGTAAGCAAATAAATAAATAAATAAATAAATGCCTTGTTCTTCCTGTCTAAAGCACCATCAGAATGGTGCCTCTGCCTCCTGAGTACTGGGATTAAAGGAGTGTGCCACCACACCTGGCTTAGATCCACTTCTCTAAACATAAAGTTGGGACCAAGAATGCAGCTCTGAGGTTGAACATATAATTAGTATGTGTGTGTAAGAAACCCTGGGTTCACCCTCTAACAACTCGGTGGGTTGACTGACACAGCATCTCCAGGACTCCTAACCCAGTGCCTCCCCCAGAGCCCACCCTCGTCACCATCAAGCATCTCCAAGCACAGCTCACATCCCTCACAGTGAAATCAGAAATGGAGCACAAGGTTTCTGACCTCAACCTACAGCAGAGGTTGTGTTTTATGAAGGAGGTTTCACAGAGGTTGCCTCTAACAGGGGCCAAGGTGGTAGCTCAGTGGCAGAGTGCCTCTCCATCACACAGGAGGCCCAGAGTCTATCCTCAGAAAACACCACTTCTCCCACCCTACACACCACCCACCAACAAACAAAAATAGAATTCATTCACGCAGATGCTAAACTGGATTGTGTCTCAGCAGACCAAGCATCACCTACAGCTCCTTGCAGTCTGTCTTGAACCTCTCTGAAATGCTCAGTAAATAGACTTAATCTAGAGATTAAGTCACAGACACCGTCATATATCTGCCAAAGACATAATATAAACATTATAAGCCTGGCATGTCCCTCCCTCCTAACTGTCAAAAATAGTAACTAAGTACAGACCTCCCAACTCTATGCTCTAAAAATATATTAGCCTCAAAATATTTTTTATAAATTATTAGCTAACTACAAGAACCAAAATTATTTGAAAATACTATCATTTAGGAAAAATGCTAAGAGATTAAACTCACTAAAACCAACAACTCAAGTGTGCAGCTGTTAGACACTAGATATGCTTACTTAACTACCATGAGAGTCTAGCTCCACCCGAAACAAATCCTTTCTTCAAAGCCGACCCAGTAGTATCCTGAGCACAATTGCACAGCCACTAGTCTCTGGAGAAAATACATAATTAAGTAGTTTTTTAGCATATTTAATTAGACCCCAAACTCTTCCTGTCCCCTTCTCTCCCCGATTATGTTCCACTTGCCCAGGAGACCTAAGCTACTGAGTTAATTATGTAAATAAGGCAGGCACTATTCCCAAAGAGAACATCATGAATATTTGTAAAAAGAAAACAAAACACTGTATATGTTTTAGTGGCTTCAAAAATTCTTTGCAAATACATATACATTTATATACAGGTAATCATACAAGATATTTATTTATTTATTTATATATTCATATACAGTATTAAATACAAGAAAACCCTTATATTTAAGGCAAAAACATGTAGTCCCAATAACAAGATGATGAATTGCTAAGACAGAATACTCATTTCATTTCTTAAATATGAGCTGAATAAAAATAAAATAATGTTAAGTTACAACAGTAACAAAAATTTAGTACTGAATGTCAGATGATTTATGGGAAGAATCAATCTGGAAATGATTAAAGCTGACTTGTACAGAAAGGCTTTATTATCCAGGGGTTGACACGATCTCAACTCTGGAGGCAGCCATGGCGCTGTTAGCACGAGTACAATCCCATTATTATGTAATCACAAAATGCTAATTTGATCTTTTTGAGGTGTTATTTGAATAGTCATTTTAATTTCTAGGTTACAAAAAGGCTTGACTCAAGTATAATTCTCTATTAATCACTGAGATGCCATTGACTATCATATTGATGCCTTTCACAAAGATAAAGACTGATTTAATATGTACAGTACAATATCCTTCAAATATTAGCCACTTTCATTACATATCTGCCAAATGCATCAATATTAAATAATAGATGAGAACAAGGGTTTAATTGTATTTTAGCACTGAAATATATGGGGTAATAATAAAATCGCAGACATTGTAAGATAGACTTATCGATAAATAAATCCTTCTTAATCAATGCTCACTTTCTTCGGACTACCAAAAGGCCCATGATGACAAAGCATAGGGTAACTTAAACATAAACACACATCTAACAAAAACTTCCAGTGTGACTGAGGAAATAACGTCTCCCTGGACTCCAGAAGTCAGCTGCCTGGACCATGCAGTGCTCACAACTCTGACAAATACAAACCTGGCTAATGAGAAGTGGGAAATTCTAGAATGCATTATTTTTATAAAGTGTGACCTAGTTGGTTGGCATGGAATCACACATTATTTATTCTATTTATTCTTCATCATCAAACAATGAAACTCTATCAGCTATGGGAGCTCTTCTGTCCCAACTCAGAAGAGCTTCTTCCCATCTAAATGGATCCTAGGTAGTGCAGCTGAAGACATTCCAGGGCCCTGGGGAACCTCCTTCCCTCTTCCTACTTTCCACATCCTGGGTAGCATGGGTTGGCTAAATAGAAGCTCAGAGCAGTGCTCTTGGGTATTTTCTGCAGGAGCTCTGTAGCACCTGAGGGCTTGTATGTTACTTATGTGCTTTGTTTCTGGTTCCTGTTCTCCACCCTCAGACAGCAACAGCCTTCCTGCAGATGGCCATGTGCTGACTCCCACCTAAGGAAGGAGGTAAGATATTTCCAGAGAAAAAGATCTCTTTGCTCAAAGATAATAACTGACAGAATTAGCAAGTGAGGAAGAAAAATGCAAACATGAACAAAGCACTGCCATTTATTAATTGCAATGGTGTTGAAATGAGATAAATCACATACGACCCCTCCAAGCAGCAAGCTATCACTCAGCACCCCATACCACTGCCAGGCAGCAAATACAGTGACAATAAATTAAAAAATCAACTGTCTCCTAAAAAAGGACCTGCTCAGCTCAGAACTGAGGGCTCAGAACATCAACAGCCATTTTTCTAGAAGGAAAATAAACATACTTTAATTTTATAACACCAAACTATTACTATAAATGGGAGGGAAAAATAAAGGTCACCATCCCTGGCAATATCCAACACGATCCCCCAACAGTGAAAGACCAAAATGCAATGGCCTAAGATTCATAAGGAAAGCCCTCACAGTTCTGCCATTGTAGACAGGACAATGGAAACCACCTCCAGTCACACTTCAGAGACTTTCCCAACACAGCTCATCATCAGTCTACCCGGCCCAAACTCCCAAGTACAAGGAGATGAAACAGGTAAATAAGTAGGTTGGAAACAAGCGCTGGCTCTCTTAGGCCAGAGAGAGAGGGAGAGAGGGAGGGAGGGACGGAGAAAGAGAAAGAGAGAGAGAGAGAGAGATTTGGTTTTAGAAACAAGTACTAGCGATGTAGCTCAGGCCAGCTTCAAACTGCTTTGGTATTTTGAGTGTTAGAACTCCAGGTATGTACCATCACATTCGACTTAATATATATATTTACATATGTGCAAAATATGCATCTTGGAAAATTAAAGTAGTCCTGAACTCTAAGTACAGAGAAGCAAAGACTGGGGGGGGGGGGGGGGGGGGGGGTGCCAGACTTATATATTAACCTCCTAAGTACTACTCTGGAAACAATGAGCCACACTCTTTTACACCTATAGTCTTAAAAATGTGGTGCTCTATAATACTGAGGCGGTCTTGAAACCTAAATATAACAACAACAATAATGGCAACAACAACTCCCTCAGTCTTAAAGGGGTGGAGCCTTTTTACCTTTGAACTTACTTACCTTGCCATCAAACTTGGAGTACTCATTAAAGGGGTTATTCAGTTGCAGAGGGCACTGCTCCAGGCGTACAGACAATATGGACTGCTTGCCCGAACTTGGAGGCTTCTCTTTGAGGGATTTTTTTTCAAACAGTGACTTTAACTCCTGGGCTGCAATGGAAAAGGATAAAAATTGGTGTCACTATATATATTAGACAGTTTGTCCAACCTTCCTAAAGTCTTCCTCTGAATCTTAAAGAGGGCATGTGGAGAGATGGGTTGGGGTCTGCAGAAAGCCTCAAACACAATGGGGAGTTATGCACAGCAGGGGCAGCGAGCTCACCCCCCAAGGAGACCTGGACTGTTGACTGAGAAGGGAAGAGTCCTGCAGCAAAGAAGCCTTCCTAAGAAGAGTGGGGCCTCCAGGCTTCAGCAGGAGCTACTGCTGTGTGACACTTAACACTTCACTCCATGTCTCTGGTGTGTCAATCCAGAAAACCTCAGAGAGTTCTCTCGTGACTCTGCTACTATTTGATTTCCTTTCACATTTTCCAGTGGCACCCAGTACAGAATCTTGAGGATAAAAACAGAGACAAGGAAAAGGAGGAACAAAGATGTAGCACTCCTTGTGTATGCCAATACAGCTTACCCTTCATAACAAGCCTGTGAAGTGGGCTGTAGTACTGCCAATTCTATCAACACAGAAACCAGCTTTGAGTATTCTGGTTGGGCCTGAATCATGCAGCTAGCTAAGCCCAGGACTGGGATCTATACCAATGCAGATGCTAATGAACACATCACAAACTCAATAAAACTTGCTGCATGATTGAAAGGATTCAAATTAAATTATATATAAGTCAAAGTTTTCAGCTATTATTCATCATGGAATCAAGACAGTTCCACAATCTTCATGAAGATCATGTAGCTCTATAAATCCACCTGACCATCCACCAAGGTAACCATGACCAGTGCAGTAACAAGGTGGTGACAAGGCAAGTAGATGAGGACCATCACACTTCTCTACTTCTAAATATTAAACTGTCTACACTTCAACTTTTATATAACTCAATCTCACATTTTTAAATCTGAAATCAACAGCTTCAATCCCAGTCGACTCTTCAGCAATGTCAAATTAAATCAAGAGAAAACAACAAAACTCTCTATTACTGACTTTATAACTTTTTAAAACTCCATCAGCTTATGAAATGCTGGCAAGGAAATTTCATCAAATGAATCACTACAGAGTTAGTGCAATAATCCTGATGACAAAGTGCCCCCTCCACCAGGAACAGGTTCCAAAGCCCCAGGGAGTACCAATCCCTGAAAATACACTCATACTGCCACTTGAAGCCAAAGACAAACTGCATGTGTGGTGCTGCTTCCACAAAATAGCACAAGCTAGTGGCATCATAACCAGCCTATGTCAGTCCTTCCTAGACTTACACTCTCAACACTAAAAATGCCAGACAGAATTCTGTGAATGTCTCTCAAATGGTTAGGTGATGCATGGTCATGCTGTTTTTCCTACACATACGTACTGATGATAAACTTTAACTTATAAAATAGAAACAGCAAAAAATTACTGTTAATATTTTTACAAATAATAGATTATTTGAATCAACAAATTAGTGATTCCTAAATTTTCCCCACTAAAACCGTCAGACCAAGGTTGACCAGAACTAACTAAAACCATGGGAAGCGAAAATGAGATTGGGGTCAGAGCCAGCAGATCAAACTTAAACACACAATGCCTAAATCTGGATCCTGGACTGGGCAGTGGTGGCACATGCCTTTAATCCCAGCACTTGGGAGGCAGAGGCAGGTGGATCTCTGAGTTTGAGGCTAGCCTGGTCTACAGAGTGAGTGCCAAGACAGCCAGGGCTACACAGAGAAAAAATCCTGTCTCGACAAAACAAAACAAAACAAAACAAAAAAAAAATCTGGATTCTGGGCATATAAACATACTTAATCAATATGTGCCAGTTTTATTAGAATAGCCCCCATAAACTCATATGTTTAAATGCTTGATTCCCAGTTAGTGAAAATTAAGAGGTATGGCCTTGGTGAAGGAGGTGTGTCACTGGGGATGGGCTTTGAGGTTTCAAAGCCCACATCATTCCTAGTGTCAGTCTATCCATTCATCCCTCTTCTTCCCATGCCCCCCTCCCCAGTTCTACCTGCTGTCTGGTTCAGAATAACATTCTAAACTACTGCTCCAGCACCATACCTGACAGCTTCCTACCATGATGATCACGGACTAATCTTCTGCAAGTGTAAGCAAGCTCCCAAGTAAATGTTTCCTAAGAGTTGCCTTAGTCAAGATACCTACTCACAGCAATAGAACAGTGACTAAGATACGATCAAATATACATCTGAAGAACTTATTGCAAGAGGATTAAGGTAGTATTTTCAATGTTACAATGAACTTGCTACATGTAATCTAGTTTTATAGCCACATTTGAGGAAGGAAAAGTCCAGTACTAACAGTGCTGTGTGTTCCGTCCTCTTGAACTTAAGAAATAGGTTCCTACTGGCTAACACAGAGGAACGGGCAGAGGAGGCATGAGTAACTCTCTGAATGTGTTTTCAGGAGGGTTATGGATGAGGTGGTGATGTAGTAGCTCTTTCCACTCAGACCAATTTTCACTCCAGCCTGTCTCCTCCCTAGCTCTCTGTGTCTTGGGGAAAGATGGAGAGAAGTCTTGTTGCTCTCGCCTGTACATATCCTGTCTTTGCTCCTAATACCATGGAAGACCCTCTCTCTCTCTCAGCCCAGCTCCTCTCCTATGCACAGAGACCCTGCCCCTGATGCTGAGCCACAGGTACCACTCCTTAGTTGTTTCTTCCACTTTCCATTAGTTCCAGCAGTACAGATGGTACTGCTCATGAAAGAAAAACCCAAAACCTGTGCTAAATAAATAGCAAGACCCAGTAGCTAAATATAGTTTCAAATCTGAAAAAAGCAAATTCAAACAAAAACTGTGAGATAATCAGACAAATGTTACAATAGATATTTGATATTAAAGAAAGGTTATATGTAACATAAACAAAGAAAATTATTTTTTTCAATTATTAATTATATTTTAGAAAGCAAGTTCTTTATAAAGAAAATTAAAAGGCTCTTTTCTATAGTTTAAAGTATTATACAAAAAAGTATAAATTCAAAAGTTATAAGGAACTTGCTATTTACAATGGATATATATAAACAAACAAACAAACAAACAAACAATGGAGATACAAACTCCAGAAATAACTTTAATAAGACTTGTTAAAAGTAGAGTATCTGTCAGGTGGTGGTGGCATAAACCTTTAATCCCAGCACTAGAGAGGCAGAGGTAGGTCATCTCTGAGTTCAAGGCCAGCCTGGTCTACAGTGTGAGTTCTAGGACAGCCAGGGCTACACAGAGAAACCCTGTCTCGAAAAACCAAAAAAGTTGAGACTCTATAGACATTACAAATGATACACTTATGAGCTATTTGTGCACACAAATGATCATGTGATCAGCTTAAATTCATTCGCCTGCGTACACAAATAAAATGTGCAGTAAATACACAAGAATCTCAACAATAGTTTCCCCTTGTGTGTGAGATTGTTAGCTTACAATTTTTCAATTTCTTCTCTCTCACCTTTAAGTGGCATAACTCTTGACAAAGTACACAGCTGATGACACTGTCCATATCTGTTTCTGAAGTCTTAGTTACAGGACACTCAGATGCTCTTACTCTAAACATATGCTTACAACATGCCATGTGGACTTGTGTCACCATCCAAGTATCCTTTAATTCCTCTATGAAAAGGCCACACTGGGGCAGTCAGAGGTTCAGAGGGTAAGGCTGACAAACCTAATGACCTGAGTTTGTTCCTAAGAAAGAAGCAACTCCTTAGTTTCCTTCTGACCTTCATGCAAATACCATAGCACATGTGTAGACACACACACACACACACACACACACACACCCCAAATCAATGGGAAGAAGAGAATTCTGGGGGAGCACAAGATAATTACACTAATTCTTCTAATGAGGAATGAAATAAAAGACAGATGGAGACCTTTCTCCAGCAGGAAAGGGGCTGCTATGTAGATAGCTAGACAGCAGAGGTGCTTAGCTCATGCTGTATGTTATTTATTTATATATTTAAGATTTGAAAATGAAGAAAGAGGCCGGGCGGTGGTGGCACACACCTTTAATCCCAGCACTTGGGAGGCAGAGGCAGATGGATTTCTGAGTTCCAGGCCAGCCTGGTCTACAGAGTGAGTTCCAGGACAGCCAGGGCTATACAGAGAAACCCTGTCTCAAAAACAAAACAAAACAAAACAAAACAAAAACAAAACAAAAAAAGAAAGAAAAAGAAAGTGAAGAAAGCAAATAAAGGGTAGCCCATGAATCAGAGTATAAGCTATCTCTTGTCTTCAGTAAGAGGTGATTCACAAACAACTATACCAAAATACACAGGAATTTATATGAAACAACATGAATGACTGACATCTTTTCAGGTCATGTTAAATACATTGGAGAGAAGGGTAACAGGCAGTCCAGTCAGATCTTTAAAATATCAAAAGCAAAGCTGGGGCTGGGGAGATGACTCAGCAGATAAAGTGCCTGCCAAACAAATGCAAGGGCCAAAGTTAAAAAGCTTTTAATCCCAGGATGACATGGCAGAAGTGGACAGGAAATCCCAGTCTGGATGAAAAGGCAAGCTCCTGCTTCCATATATAAGATGGACCTCGACTGAGGAAAGCACCTGAGTCAATGTCTAGTCTCCACATACATGCACACACATACACACAAACTCACATAAACATGACACACATTAAAATAAAGAAAGCAGCCAGGCAATGGTGGCGCATGCCTTTAATCCCAGCACTTGGGAGGCAGAGACAGATGGATTTCTGAGTTCAAGGCCAGCCTGGTCTACAGAGTGAGTCCAGGACAGCCAGGGCTACACAGAGAAACCCTGTCGAAAGAAAGAAAGAAAGAAAGAAAGAAAGAAAGAAAGAAAGAAAGAA
>JADRCD010225109.1:176675-209968 GCA_019843815.1 Montemys delectorum | reverse complement strand
AAGAAAGAAAGAAAGAAAGAAAGAAAGAAAGAAAGAAAGAAAGAAAGGAAGGAAGGAAGGAAGGAAGGAAGGAAGGAGGGAAGGAAGGAAGAAACCAACTACCGAAAACCTAAGAAATCAAGTAATGAGATCAAGTAGTGAGATATATGAAAAAGAAAAGGTCTATGTGTATGTGTGTGAGTGCCATGTCTCACTATGTAGGCTGGGTGGACTCTAAACTTGAGATTCTTCTAATTCAGCCTCCTGCATGCTGGATGGCAGGTGTATACTGCCATGCTTAGCATGACAATGGGATTTCTGGTTCTACATAGGCCTAATCCTGAGGAAGTCACTAAAAAAAATGGGACCTGATGAAAACATTGCAGAAGAAAACAAGAATCACATGCAGTGTGGCTTGGCAAAGAAAGCAAAGCTGGATGTAAACTGTGATCACCTGCTTCTACCTTCTAGATGTGTATGTGTTTGGTGAGTTAATCAAGTCTTCCACCCTGTCCCACATGTGATCATATGGAGCAATCCCTCCTCCTGTGTATAGAGTATGAATATAATATGAAGCAATGAGTACAGCAGCAGGAGGCCCTGCTAGTCCCACAGCAGCCATTGGTAATGGCAGCCTTAGAACTACTGGCACCAATGGGGATAGTCAACTGAGATATATGAGGCATCCATCATGCCAATGCAGTATTGGGAGGTGCTGGGAGAGCAAGGAGGACATTTTGGAAACATGATCTAATCATTCTAAAGTGTTTAAAGGCCACTTTCAAGACTGTGTGCGTGCGTGTGCATGCAGAGGTCAGTGATCATGTCCAGGGTTTTCCTTTATCATTCTCCACCTCATTTTGCCCAGGTCACTCACTAGAACTGGATCTCACTGGCTAGCTAGACCAGCTGGGGAGAAGCTCACAAGGTCCTCCTGCCACTGAATCCTCAGCATTGGAATTTCAGATCTGAAACTGCTTATCCGACTGACCCATCCCTACAATATTGAAGATTTAAATTTTTTCTTCTGGCTGAAAATGAAATATTGAAAATATGTAATATGGCTCTTTCTAAGCCATAAAGACGAGGCCACGTTCAATTAGAGCACTGAGATTGTGAAGCCCAATGGCAAAAAGCCAGACAAGTTTGAGTTGGGGATCTCTCAGGTGCTGCTTGCACAGGAGATGAACTCAGATCTCAAGGCCTAGCTCCAGGAACTCAACATCACTCACAGCCAAGGAAAGATGGTAGTGCTCAGAAAGCTATCATGACTTCTGTGCCAGTTTCTCAGCTGAAATCTTCCCAGAAAATCCAAGTCTGGCTAGTTTGTAAATTGGAGAAGTGAGAAGCATGTTGTCTTCACTGCTCAGAGGTGGGTTCTGCCCAAGCCAGCTCAGAAAAGCCATTCAAAAATAAACAAAAGCACCCAGAAGCCACCTCTGTCTGACAGCAGTGCAGGTGGCCAGCCTGGAGGACTTGGTCTCTCTACATCAAACTGTGGGGAAAAGGACCTGTGCAAAAACTGATGGCAGACAGCATATAAAGACTCATTTACACCAGACATATAAAACAACAGGGAGGATAAGGTCGAAACTTTTCTAGAGTGTATAAGAAGTTCATTGGCAAAGGTGCTAATTTTAAAGGTCCAGAGTTTCAGTTGTAAAGAAAATGGCTAAATAAAGTGTTATTCATAGTAAAAAAAAAAAAAAAAAAAAAAAGAGTAGTAATAATAATAATAATAATAATATGGCCAGCCAGCCTATATATACATACAGTGTACAAACACAAAACCTCAATGCTAACAATCCCAGATTGGATATTTAACTGAAAGAGTCAACACATGTAAGCAGAAAAGGTAGTTATTATAGATACTGAAGCAAATAAAGAGTCTAGGTTAGGACTACACAAATGGGGCCAGCACCGTAGCTCAGCCAGTAAAGGTTCTGGCTGCCGTACCAAGAACCCATGTTCCATTACTGAATGTATAAAATAGGAGAAAATGGATTGCTGCAAGCTGACCTCTGATTCAACAAATGTGATATGACATGTATGTTTATGTGGGCAGAAACAATAAAAGAATGAATAAAGAAAGAAAGAAATAGAACTATATGAATGAATCTATAACTTAAACAGATTTGAAAAAGTATATACTATCCTTGGTCCCAAGAACAAGGTACAAGAGTTATGCTTTTAGAAAAGACCCTCTACCCAAATTAACTAACCCCTGAGAACCAGCGTAAAGGGGCCAGCCAACACCACACAAGGAATACACAGCTTCAGAGGTCAATACACACAGACAGAGCACAAAGCTTAAAACACAAATGGCATACACTTAGGAGAAATTGAAAGAAAAAAAATCCATACATGGTGATATAAACTAAATATACAAACCCAAATCATAAATGAAAGTTATATCCATTTACCTGATTGTTTAGAATTTCTTTCTTTCCACTGAATATTTTTGCATTTGATCTGGTTTTGTCTCTCTTTGCGGAGTCGTTCTAATCTTTGAGCTTGAAAAGAAATATTATAACTATAAGTTTGTCAATGAAAGTTTACTATAAACAAAGACATAATTAACTACCTTTATATGAATAAAGATGTTTTATATTGCATATGGAGGGAGAAAGTCGTAAAATTTTAAAGGTGGCACCCCTGAAAAGCAAATACCAACAAAAACATGAAAATAATCTTGATTTATAATTGAAATTAGAGGATATAAAACATTAATAGAGATCATAAAGATAGTATTAACATGGAAGAGAATAATAAAATGTGAAAACTTCTGTGATTAATATGACATTTCATTATATAAATCATTAATAACGGTCTTAAAGGAATTTTAATGCACAAATGAACTGAAGTGAATATTACATTACAGGAATAAAATTACTGTTATGAATTACTCTACTCGTTTCAAAAATTAAAGATAAATGAACTCAGACTAGACTATTAAAGTTTTAAATATAAAATCCTTTATCTAAAAATCATGAAAATTATAAAATGTCAAAGCTATATAAATTAGCATAGCTTTTCTTCAGTGGGCCGAAACAGTTTATAGGTAGTAAAATAAATGATTTGTATCTTTGTAACATTAGTCAAATCTTAAAAAGAACAATTTTTCTTTAAAAAACTTTAAGATGTACTCAAAAGAGTAAAAACTAAATTCCTTGATCACCAATACAGCCTATAGTTTCAATTAACTGCTACAACCTCATTGTTAACTAAAGAAAGTCCAGCTTCAAGAGTCACCTAAAATTATACATTTATGATTATAATACCACTGGCTAATCGGCCTTCAACCTTCAAAAACCAGTGGCCTGTTTCTTCAAAGAACCAGTATCCATTAGCAACTGCTGTTCAAGGCCACACTGAGAAAAGTCAGAACTGAGGCCTCTCTCAAAAAGCTCGTTTTCTCTTGCTCATTTTCAACATCTTGTTAAGGCATACACATTTGACAATTTTAAAAAAAAAACTAAAATAAATTTTCTTTCCAACTGCTTTCAAGGTGGGACACCACCCCGCTCCTTCCTTAGCACTATGTGGAAGAACTGGAATAATCTTGCTAGAAATTCAAACTACACTGGCAAGAGCATTCTTTTTTTTTTGTTCGTTTATTTGTCTGATATTTTTCTACAAGACAAAAACTTCTCTGTGTAGCCTTAACTGTCCTGAAACTAGCTCTAGAGACTAGGCTGGCCTCAAACTCAGAGTTCTGCCTGCTTCTGCCTCCTAAGTGCTGGGAGTAAAAGTGTGAACCACCATAGCCACCCTGGCTTGCAAAAGCATTCTGGCATCACTATATCTAATCAAATCCGCTGAGCAAAAACACATTACAGTGTAACTAATAACCATGGAGAGCGCAGCCATAGTAATATCATAAAGCTATCACTGGGTAGCATAATCTTGGTGAAATCCACACAGCCTGTCACAGAAGCTAACATCACACTGACTTGGAAGGCTATCCCAACTATAGCACTGAGTCTCAATGGCTCTAAATTATATGCAAACCTGCACTCAACCCTTTTTTGATAAACAACCCTGGAGATGCTGGGAAGTGATATTAGTTACTCTATCACAAGGGCAAGCTACTCTTTGATGTCACAGGCGCTGCATTCTGAGCCTAACATCAATGTTGTCTTTCACTGTGAGGGGTACCCAGCTCTGTCACAGACTCCCATGTTAACATTTTACATTTGGACCACGAAAATAAACATTTTTAATGCTGTCCAATCTCTTGCCACTCCCTTATGTTTTATAATGCTCTAAATATGATCTCCAAAATACTGTCTCTAGTATATATGCATGTATGTATGCGTTCTTCCTCACTGCCTCATCTGTCTCTCAATAAAAGCACTGGCACACTGCATTTCCCTTGAAAGATAACAAAAGCACTCTCAGCTGGAAAATGAACAATGCTAAGCTTCTAACAGTTAAGGACTAAATATATATGCCACAGTTGAACATCTGCAAACCACTCAGATTGAAGGTTGGTGATCAACCTAAAAAAATAATAGTAAAGTACCAAAATAGGGACATTTCTGTTCCTCTTTCAGCCAGTGTACAAATTTCTATTAAATCCCCTCTTGACCCACATTCCAATGCTCCTCCAAGAGCTGGGACTTTGGTGGCCGGCACTCTTGGGCTAGCCTGCTCTGGTATTGTCTTTGGTGACTTACACTCCTGAGCTAGCCTGCTCCCATATTAAGAGTTCTTTGTCACCATGGAACCTTCCTCCAGGAAAATGATGTGAGACTTGGCCCTAAGGTCTGAAAACAGGCCAGGCCACTGTCTGTTGTACAGGTAACTTCCACTTACACACAGCTCTCCTGTCTACTTCTGACAGCCCCAAACCGGAGGCTCTTCCACTGACTCTCACAGGAGATGCTCAGCCACAATCTTCAATTCGACACAAAGACTCCCCAACGAACCTGTTCCAACATTGCCCATTATCTCTCTGCTGACTAATGATCTGAAGCTAAGAAGACACAACTAGAAGACAGAGTTTACCTGTGTTTGAGCGTCTTCTAATACCAAAGTCCCAGCTTGAGGTAATATCAACAGACTGGGCGTATATGTAGCCCTGCGTATCACCACTGCTTCCCTGAACTTCTGACCCACTGTCTCCAGGCACTGACGGAAGATGAGTCTTCTCTAGGTCAACGTCATGATCAATGAGAACCATCTCACACATTCCCGTGTCATCACTGGTCACGTGTGACTGTCGAATATGAGCTAGAATGATAGTTGGATTGTCCAAGAAGGCCATCCTTTCTGTGGGCCAGTCTCTTTAAAAGGCTATTTTCTCCTCTTCATACTTTTTCACAGGCTCACCTACCTAGAAACATGATGCACACAGCAATATTTAAGAATCAGGCAGACAATGGCTGAATTATTTTTCAAACAAACTCAATATGGTAAAGTTCTACCTTGAAAACCAACATTATCCCTGTACCCAGGAGCTTGGACAATTAAATCTAAACAGAAAGGAAATCCTTACAAGTACTGGGGCCTGTGGCTCTCTTGCAAACAAATCATAGCAACACTTAGCAGAGCCATTCAAAGCAAGGGAGCGCTGTTGGAGCAGATGTTTTCCTTCACTCTTCTTCTACTCCATGCACCTGCTCATGATGCTGTGAGGGAGATGGAGGTCTGCAAGGTACTGTCAGGTAGTTTTCAGCCAAGGCTGTCAGTTTAAAAGGACTAGAAGCTTTCTGATCGGCTAGGGAGTTTACAAAAGTTTATCATCAAAGTAACTATGCATAATAAACATTTTTCTTTCTTTTGATTTAAGATAATACTGTGTTTTAAAAATAAAACACATTAATCATAACTGCCTTGCCTCAAGATTAATTTCTTATTTTAGAAATACAATTATAAGAACTGCTTCCTTGATCCTATTAAAACTACATGCAATGATGTTTATTCTAGGGACTTGATGGAACTTTCTAAGTTGGCTGAAAATATTCAGCAGAAAATAATGCACATCGTGGTTAGGAAATAGACCCTAGAGACCAAACTAGTTTTAAATTCCTAGAATCCAGATAAAAATTCAAGTGTTGGGAGCTGGAGAAGAGCTCTGGCTGCTCTTCCAGAAGACCTAGGTTTGCTTCTCAGCACCCACATGGCTCACTAACATCTGTGACTGTAATTCAAGGGGCTCTGATACTTTCTGACCTCTACAGATACCAACCACAGACCTAGAGTATATATATATATATATATATATATATATATATATATATATATATATATATATATGCAGGGAAAACACTCATAAACATAAAATTAAATAAATCTTAAAATAAAAATATGGGCACAGAAGAAGCATTGCCTATAACCCCAAAGCTATGGTAGAAAGACCTAAGAGGATTACTGGGGCTTGCCAGCTATTAGCCTAGCTCTAGATAGAGTAAGACCCCATTTCAAGGGAATAAGGCAGAGAGTTATACAGCAGAATAATGTCCTCATCTGGCCTCATATACATGGGCATAAGCACCTGAACACACACACACACATACACACATACACACACACACACACACACACACACTTGCACACAAATACCTACCACTGGGGTTAGGGATATAGTAGGCTACTTGCCTAGCATGTACAAGGCCCTGGGTTTGATTTCCAGTAGAAAGATAAGGAAAAAGAAAAGAGAGGGATAAAAGATGAAAGACTCTTGTCATTTGTTTCTTCTAGAAAGGAAAAATCTAATGACATAAATCATGACAGTTAACTGATTTTTTTTTTTAATTTTGCCTGGTAACACATCATTCTGCTGACATTATCTAGTGCAGTGGTTCTCAACCTTCCTAATACTGTGACCCTTTAATACAGTTCCTCATGTTGTAGTGATTCCCCCAACCATAAAATTATTTTTGTGCTACTTCATAACTGTAATTTTACTACTGCCATAAATCATAATGTAAATATTTTTGAAAACAGAGGTTTCCCAAAGGAGTCATGACCCACAGTTTGAAAACTGCTGATCTAATGGATCTTAAAAATACTGATATTAAAAGGAAATTTAATTAAAGCACATTGTTCATCAAGATAATCACATTAATATTTGCTCTCTTTCCTTTCTATTGGGTTCATGAACAACTTCCCTCACAGAGAGGCTAATGGTAAATGCAAAGCTAGGTACACATGCCTGAACAAAACTTTATGCATGTCTCCCATGCCTCCAATACCATGCAGTGAGCGTCACACATCTCTGAAATAACTGATCTTTGAAATGTTAAAATGCCAATGTATCAATGAAATAATTATAAAATCTAAAGTGAGCATTCAAATTCCATTGGTAAAAATGAAGCCTTTTCTATAACTATGGAGGGAGCACCAAGTGTGGAACCACTTGTAAAGATACTGATCCATCAAGTCACAGATGGCCAGTACAAGCTCTCCTGCGGCAGTCTTCCCCAGTCTTCCTGCCATGAAAGAAAGGCAGCTAGCTACCTGCTGGCAAAAGGGTTGTGCCTTTCACCTTCACACTATCTAGGTCTCCCACAAAACCAAATGTTTACTGAGTGTTCTGGCACCAAAACCCAAAGAGCAAAGAAAAAGTACACTGAAATCCCCTCAAAAGAATTATTATTATGCCGGGCAGTGGTGGCACATACCTTTAATCCCAGCACTTGGGAGGCAGAGGCAGAGGCAGGCGGATTTCTGAGTTCGAGGCCAGCCTGGTCTACAGAGTGAGTTCCAGGACAGCCAGGCTACACAGAGAAATCCTATCTCGAAAAATCAAAAAAAAAAAAAAAGAATCGTCGTCGTCGTCGTCATCACAACAACAACCACACTCTTTTCTAGTAGAGAATCAGCTCCAGTGCAGCTTACAAACATCAGAGAAATGGATTAAGCACCTCTGAGGGGCACACCAGCTTCCCAACTTGATCCTTTGTTAGAGACCTCAACACACCCTAGCACCAGCATGCAGTCTATTAAACAGTATAACTCCATACCCTGATGAATTTGTGTTTACTGAGCCATACCAGCTGAGGGAACTTCCTCAGGACTTCCCTAGGAAACATGCTATTGGGGATGTCATTTCTGGGATCCTATGAAGTGTTCCTGCAATTCCATAAGGACAAGAGTCTTAGCACAACATCCCACTAGCAACAAGGTGTTACACCAAGCAGGACACTCAATATATGTCACTGTCCAACTTCCAATGACTATCCAACTCTGCTGTCAAGATAAGCTCTTTGAGCATGTCAGGTGTGTAGTTAGAGAAGGGATCACATTCCCTTAACACAGAAAGGAGAGTTTCTCACCAATGTGCCCTTCAAAACTGTCACCTTGGGACACTGTCAACTTATGCCAACACTGCTTTTCAGAACCAGGACAGTTTTAAAAATCTCTTAAGAGCAGCTAAACATCACCTGAAGGTATATTTGATTTCTAAAACAGATGTTCAGAACAAAGATGAAATCAAGTTATTTTTCCTGTTCAATTGTACAAAGAGCAAAGAGATTTTGAAGAACTAATACTGACATTTGTCCTGAGACAATATATTCTCATTGACAACAGGAGGGAGTGAAAATGGGTACTTGGCAAAGGAAGCATTACTTGGTAATGCTTATCAAAACATAAATATTCTCTGAAACCCACTCTAGAACTTGCCCTAGGAAGTGAGTGTAAGTGTTTACCTCAGAATTGTTTGGAACATATATAGAAAATCTAAACATAACCTAAACATGCAAACGACTGTGCATATGTCCTGACACATACATGCAATGGAATGCTATTGGGGACCACGATTTGAACCTGAGTTCAAATTCCCAGCACCTATATTAAAAAAAATCAGGTATGGTAGGGCTGGAGAGACGGCTCAGCAGTTAAGAGCACTGGCTGCTCTTCCAGAGGTCCTGAGTTCAATTCCCAGCACCCTCAAGGAAGCTCATAACTGTCTGTAACTCCTGTTCCTCATACAGACTTACATGCAGTCAAATCACCAATACACATAAAATTAAATTAAATAAATTAAAATAAAATAGGTCTGACTACATACACCCGTGACTTTAGTGCTATGCAGGACAGAGACAGGAGGATCATTGGAGCTTACTGGTCAGCAGCCTAAAGTAGGCCTCAGCCACAGTACAACAGAATAAGGAAAGAACAGCAGAGCCGGACACCTAGTGTCTCCGTCCACTGCACGCATGGGCCCACATGGACACACAAGCACACACACACAGACTATTAAAAAGAGAAATGTACGGTAGAGGATAAGCAAAGTGTAGCACATGCATGGCTATAGCGTTAGCCTTAAAGCCCGGGGTGAGGAAGCCTAGGAACATAACTGAGTGAAATGTGCCAGGCACACAAACCGTGGACTCTCATGGGCCACCCAGAACACATATCATTTCCTACTGACACAAAGGACACTGCAGCTGCCAGGCTGAAGGAAGGAAGACTGGGCAGATGTTCAGCACTGTTCAGTCTAGGAAGATGAAAAGCTCCTGATGGGTGGCGGTAATGGCTGCAAACCACTATGAGTATATATAATGCCACTGAACTGGATATCGAAGTCGTTAAAATGATACATTTCATATTGTGTATATTTTACTACAATTAAAAATATTTTAATTTTAAAAAATTAAATCTGGGAAACTTTAATAAGTAAAACAAAATTAACCAGTTTTATCTCAATTTTAATTATAAAATATTGTGGTTGTTTTATATTTCTTTAAAGCATATTTGTTTACTAACAAAATGTAACTAATAGGGACACTTATGCAGAGTGAGGACAATTCCAAAATGATTTTTTTTCTTCCTTTGAGAAAGAGTCTCATATAGCCCCGGCTAGCTTCAAACTTGCTATGAGACTGGCCTTGAACTACAGATCCTCCTGCCCTATGTCGAGCATGTTACCTTTCCCAGTTTTAAAAATAAGTTGGTCTCCTTATAAAAAGATATTTAGTACATATCAGCTTAGTCCCTATTACTCTATTAAAAGAGGATCCTGGTGTAATATGGATACTACACACAACTCCTCATACCTATTTATATCCATTAATAACCACAGGACCTGCAGGTGGTAACTCAGTACACAGTCTAAAAAGGCAATCATTTTTAGAAGATTCTGATGAATATCAGGTCTAAAAAATCATTCTAAGATTGGGACCTCATTCTGTAGCCCAGGCTGGCCTCAAACCAGGAAGATTTCCTGTCTCCAAACTGGGCATATGCAACCATGCCCAGTTCTGAATACTCTTTAATAAGAACTTTATATACACAAGCTCCCAGGCTTTATTGGCAATGGTTTATAGAAAAGCATGAGATGAAGCTTGATACAGAATAGGGGAAAGTAGCCAAGGGGCACTGATTTAGGATAAAATAGTGTATATCCAAAGAACTGTATACCTGCTATAGCTGGACCACAGAACTAGCAGCACCTAACCTTAAACAACTACAAAAGCTAAAATTATTCTATCCTTTCTACATGAATTAATTTATATAACCATCAAAACAACCTTTTAAAGATTGCTCCTATCATCAAGTATAGTAACCCATGCCTTTAATCCCAGCACTCAGAGGCAGAGGCAGGAGGATCTCTGTGAGTTCAAGGCTAGCCTAGTCTACACAGTAAGTTCCAGGCCAACTACATAGTGTCCAAAACAAACAAGCAAACAACAACAAACAAAAACCGCACAGGAAAAATGGTCAAGAAACTTGTTCAGGCGCCTGGAGAGATGGCTCATCAGTTAAGAGCACCGACTGCTCTTCCAGGGGTCCTGAGTTCAATTCCCAGCAACCACATGGTGGTTCACAACCATCTGTAATAGGATCCGATGCCCTCTTCTGGTGCATCTAGAGAGAGTAATGGTGTACTCATATAAATAAATAAATAAATCTTTTTTTAAAAAAAGAAAAAGAAACTTGTTCAGAGCACAGGTCCTACGCACTGCGACAAACAGTCACTATAAACCATCTGTAAACATGCCATTGCTAGGCTATTTGGGTTCTGAGGCCTGAGAGAAATTTCTTCCTAGGTCTTCATAAAAGCTTTAAGACACAAATCTGTTCAGCTATAAACAAGACTCTTAGCTACTCTCTGCTAATGCTATAGTAATTTCATTTACAACAGAAAAAAAAGCAGAACCTGTAATAATTATTGAAAAAGATTTATTTTGGAAGGAAGGAAGGAAGGAAGAAAGGAAGGAAGGAAGGAAGGAAGGAAAACATCAGAAATGTCCCACTTGGCAGGAATGTAAGAGCTCATTTGCTTTCAACCTGAAACTGCAGAGCTCTTACTTCAAGTTAGGTCTAAATCCGTTTTCTGCCTGGCTGATTGGTTTGAATGCTGGGGATCAAACCCAAGGACTTTCTGCATGCCCAAGGACTTTCTGCATGCCCGGTAAGCAATCTGCCTCTAGCTATGCCTCCAACCCTACCCCAGGACATTTTTGAAAATTTGACTAATTTATGTGACCTCAGCTATAAATCCATAGCTGTAGTATTTTATCTTTCTTCAAATAATTCACCCCAAACACTGAGCCCTCCCCTGTACTCCTCCACTCATTAAGGACCTGCAAGTAAAACTAAATGCCATGCCTACCAAAAGCCCTCAGCTCCTTTCCTTTCCAAGTACCATACCCACTGCTCTCCAGCGCACTAGCAGTCCTCACCTGCAGTCTGTGAAAACCTATCTGAATAAGCAACAGCCTGAGGCTTCTCTCAAAGGTCTGCAAACTCCCAATCAAAAATTACTGCTGCCCCATCAATGTGTCATATAAATGCTGGCATGTTAATTGTGTATTTATAAGATTGTTAATGGTTAGTTAATTTACCTCCCACACTATTATTGTACTTGAAATGATTTAACGTCTGCTAAGGGAGTTAACAACATGTAACAGCAGATGTGAAGGTTTTTTTTTTTTTTTAACCTTTCCACACTGTACCTCAACTTGACACTGTTAATATTAGGCATGATAACCTGATTCCCATACAGAAGTCCCTCCCACAGACTAACGGAAGCAGTCTTGTTTATATACCATGATGCAGAATGGTCACAAGTTAGGAAAACAAAACCCTTTCATTATATATCAAGTTTTCCATTTAGAGAAACCGAAGGACTATCTTTTGACTATGATCAACATTCTCTGATCTAGTTAATGTTCAGAATTCATGCCTCCTGGAATTTGAAAATAACTTAAAAGACTATTAAAATAAACTGTGGTTTATTACTTCTAAATTTCCTTCTCTAATGCTCTTCAATGTAACTCTGAATTAAGCCTTCATCTAATTTTCAGACAAACAACAAAAGGCTTTTTCAAACTGTCTGGGAGATTAACCCTTCTCCACATGACTATGACTAACCTCAGTGTTCAGAGACAGTGAGAACATGTACTTGGAGTTTACTTATCCTTTCCCATTTCTATCCCTACCCTTAGAGTAAAACTACTTGAAGATAATAAAAGCAACAACAGTTGCAGCAAAGAAAAGCTTGAACGTTCATTCAAATGAGATTCAGTCACTATCTTAGAGTGAGACTAGGAATCTACAAGTGTGCTGGCCCTCCACAGGCTGACAGTGCCAGCACATGCGCTCTTCCACACAGACCCAACAGGGATTGAGTACAACGCACACACCAACTCCCAATGGCTGTGTGCTTTCAAGACAGTCCCAGAAAGGAAAGGCCAGCATTTTAAGGATGGCTAGGCTTCACTTAGGCAGAAACACAAGAACAGTGATAGATGAGTCCCGCTGGCTTTTCCCCTTGAATAGTACTTATTAACAGCCAGACTAGGATATATTACACCTTTGTTTTGTAAACAAAGCCTTACAGGAATTAAATACCTTACTGGGCCCTTGGCAGACATCTTTCTGCAACTCCTCAAAACAAGCCAATCAGTTAAATTGAATCTTAATCAAGCCCTGTCCTTAAATCTGGGCTCACATTATGATTTATATTGATCAAATGTAGTAGAAATACAATTTCAAAATCTTGGCCTCTAAATGTCTGGCTTTGGACTACTTCCCATTCATCATCAAAAGAAAAACTATGTGTGCTATACATACATGTTCAGGCAGGTGTAGATAGGTGTCTGCAGGTGCATGAATGTGTCTCTGTGGAGGCTAAAGCTGGACACTGAATGTCAAGCACTCTCCATTCTATTTTCTGAGACAGAATCTAAAGTACAATAACCCAGCTAGACTGTCTGGCCAATGGACTGCAGGGATCTACCTGTGCCCACAACCCTAATGCTAGGATGACAAGTAGACCTCACGTACCCAGGTTTTGTGTTCTGGGGATCTGAATTCAGGTCCTCATGCTTATATGGCAACTGGGCCATCTTCAAATTTATGTGTGTGGTGTGTGTATATGCTAGGCAAACACTACTGGGCAGCATTCACAGTGCCAAGAAATTTGGTTGTTTTTGTTTTGGCTTGGATTTTGTACACACACACACACACACACACACACACACACACACGTTATTAGTGCAAAGTGTGATGGCTCAGGTCTGTAGTTTCTCCATTTGGGAGGCGGTGGCAGTGGGACCAGAAGTTCAAAGTCACCCTCAGCTACACTGCAGGTTCAAGGCAGCCTAGGGTAAAAACAACAAAAACAAACACCCACCCACCAGACTGAAGAAGTGGCTGTCAGTGGTCAAGAGCACAAACTGCTCTTGCAGAGAACCCGAGTTTTGTTCCCAGCACACAAGTAGACGCCTACAATAGCTCCCCCTCCTGGGGATCCTCCAGTCAATGCTGGTCTCCTCTGGCATCAGTACTCCTGTGTACATACTCCCACCACACACACATTAACAAAATAATAAATCTTCAGAAAAAAAGTTACCAAAGGCCAGAGAAATGTGCAATGCTTATTTTTGTATGGTTCAGTTTCCCAGAACACACACGGGTTTTCCTGAACCCCAATATCAACAGTGAGGATTATCAAGGGTGAGGATAAAACTGACTTTAGTGTTATTCCTTCTCAATGAAGGACTCCAAGTTGAAAGTCTGCCTGAGATGTTCCTGATGACAAGTCCAGAGAATGTAAGCAATGACCACCAAGTTAACATTAATACAGAAATCACACACTACAGTGTTACTTCTTCTGTTAGAAAACAGCACTTTTAGGTTCCTGAAATAATGTTTATTAACTAGCAGTTGCAGTAAAACTTCAGACAACACACCACTCTCAAAGCTTCAAACCTGACAATGATTTCAGCGGTTTTAAGAAATCTGCCAGTTTCCTGCAATGTAGCCCTAAATTATTTTTTGGTGTTGTCGCTCTGACATAATAGGCCTGATTGGCAGCTGTAAAAATAAATAATTTGAGATCTCAGGTAAAAATGTTTATAGTTTTCTCTAGAGTGAAGATACAAACAATGTCAAAGTGACTAGATTGTTTCAATATGAAATCATTGGTTTAAGAACTTACGCAGAAAGTACTGCTCATTTGCCTACCAAGTAAGTGCTCACTTTACTCATTTGATGAGTGTTACAATGTGTGAGGCACCAGAGACAGACTACTGAGAAATAACACACTTGACCACTACCCTTAAGGGACAGGAGGTTTACAGGGAGACAGAACTCTAAGGCAGCTGTAGAGTCCGGCCTCTGCATCATCCACTTCTTTGATGTATAGCTACTCTTTCCCTGAGTATAAGTGGGACCTTACACACTATAGACAAAAGGACACAACAAAGGTGTGAACATACAATCCCTTGGTAACATTCTGTCACATAAGACTTCCTAGCTAAGTGAAAAGGGAAATGGTAAACCAAAGAGATTCCCAAGGGCCTTGAAGAAACAAGTGCTGATTTTTGGAACCACACAGCAAGGACCAAGGGCACTGAAAATGTCTCAGCAAAACACAACAGGGGCTCTCAGTCATGAGGAACGCATCCTACCTGTTGTAACAACTTAAGAAGCTCAGAAGGTCATCACCAACTATATCCTTTCTTTCAACCTTTTGAGATCTTGGGAAGGAACCCAGCTGGAGCTTGACTCCTGTCCGGTTGTCCTAAGTTTGTACTGCTGTATACCATAAGTCTGAGATGATTGTCACACATAAAGCTAAAAGGCCTCCACAGACAGCATAAAGGGGTCCCCACAGCCTGGTTTCTCCATGAGCCCTTTTCCTTTCCACCTCCTGCAATTCTGAGGGAAACTGTGTGTCTTCTGGTCCTAGGGAATGTTTGAAATGTGCTCTTCTCCAACACAGCCAATCATTCTCTTCCATCCAATATAAGCATCTCATCTCTTGCAAGTTCTTCTTTGAGTCCCAGGCCCAAGTGGTCTTAGAGGCACTTTATTTCTGCCTTCATTAGTTGGCTGTAGAAATATCATTTCTAAGAGACTGCTCACACTGCTTGACTGAACTCTTGATTTAGTATAAAGGTATAACTGTTTCTCTCCTTGAATCACTTGCTGAAGACTCAACAATGGCAACAGTATCAGACATTTGACAGTATTTGGAGATATCTCTGACTGGATGCTACTGACATGTGGACGAGCACTAGGGATATTGCAAATCATGCCACAGTGCACAAGGAAAAACTCATAACAAAGAACTGTACCATCAAAATGTCAGTATGGACAATGCTGAGGCCAAGAAACCTTAATATGTGACTTAAAAGACATTTGTGGTCATTTTTGATTCCCTCAGAAATGTTTCTGACTAAACCAAAGGACTTTGCTACTAAAATCTATACTTGAAACATCTACAATCTAAACAAATCCTGTTGCTTATTTCAGTACCTTTTACCAGCTCCTGCCATATGTGTTCTGAGAGTTCTGATAGGTCTAGATCTGAGACCTAGAGCTCAAATCACTGCTATAAAAACAAACTGCAAGTTAGGCATGAGAGCCTTTAATCCCAATACTAGGGAGGCGGAGACAAGCAGATCTCTTTGAGTTCAAAGGGCAAGTCTGGTCTGCTTAGGAAGCTCCAGGGCAGCCAGAGCTACACAGTAAGATTCTGTCTTAAAAAAAAAAAAAGAAAAGAAAAGAAAAAAAAAGCAAGGCTCAGTATGTCAATCAGTTGGTGAGTGCTCACTATGATGTACAAAATACTGAGTTAGATCTCCACACTGCACAAACCAGACATGGTGGTGTATGCCCATAATCATGCACTTGGGAGAGGAATGCCAGAGGATCAGAAGGTCAACGTCATCATCAACACACAGCAAGTTCTCAGCACTTAAGACTACAGGAGATGGTTATAAAACAAACAAACAGCAATCACAAGTTACATTTGCTCATCCTGATTCTACAAAGCCTGTCTGCCTGGCTGGGAAAATGGCTCAGGTGATCAAATACTTTAAATACTAATGAGGACCTGGGAGCATGCTTGTCATCTTAGCACTGGGGAGGCAGGATCATGAGGATTTACAGGATTTACATGCTGGCTTGCCAGTACAGCTGAAATCTGTGAGCCCCAGGTTCAGTGAAAGACTACCAATAAATAAACAGAAAGGAAGGAAGGAAGGAAGGAAAGGAGAGAGAGAGGGGGGGGGGAAGGAAGAGAGAAAGAGAGAGAAAGAGAGAGAGAGAGAGAGAGAGAGAGAGAGAGAGAGAGAGAGAGAGAAAGAAAGAAAGGAAGGAAGGAAGGAAGGAAGGAAGGAAGGAAGGAAGGAAGGAAGGAGACACCCAACATTCTCCACACACAGTGCACTTCTTTACTTGGGTGCCTCCAACTCAAATTCAAAACTCAGGCTCAATGGTAAATTCTTTCAGGAACTTCCTAATGAATCCCAAGTTAGTTGTTCCTTCATATTTCCATAGCACTGCAGGGCCTGTCTACCTCTATGTAATGAATCCACCGATAACAATAACTAGGTACCGAATGGGTATATTCAGCAACTATGCACTGGACAGCAACTACGCTGACATCTGCCAGGCACTCCTCTAGATACTTAACACAGTGTGCATTTACACCCACAACACTGCCTTCATGAGGTCAGCCAGGCAAGCAGCATGTGTACTAAGGCAGCCAGAAGCACTGTAGAACAAAGCACAGGGGAGAATGAGGCAGGATAGATGGAGTACTGGGTTGCAACTGTAAACAATTATCACAGCCCTGAGGTGCTTCCTACTTATCATCTAAAGCAAGACAGGAAAAGCCAAGTGCATGTGAGCATTTGAGGGAAGACAGCTGCCAAGCTAGAAACTTTGGGGACATGCCTACCACAATTCAAGAAGTATCCAGTAGTTCTGCAAGGGAAGAAGTGGCACAGAGTGAAGAACAGCATATATCCTTGCAGATATTCCTTTACTCCAAAAGAAATGAGGAGTTACTGGAGGCTTGTGAAAAAAGCAATGTGATAGGATCGAACTCATATTACAGGATCGATCTGGGGCTGGCAAGATGCCCCAGCAAGCGAAGATGCTTGCCACCAAAACTGAGAACCTTAGTTCAACACCAAAACTAACATGGTTGAAAGAAGTCCCTCAAGGTGCCCTCTAACCTCAACAAGAGCACTACAGCATGTACGGACCACTGAGGAAACCTAATTCCAACTTCCCATTATCGGGGCCCTAACTATGGTTTGAAAAAGCCACTTTTTTCATTCAAAAAACTATGACATTGATTCTAATATTACCCATGTTTTACAGATCAGTAAACTGAGGCACAAACTTGACAAACCACACAAGTAATAGATGGAACCATGATAAAGCCCAGCTCCAGGATTCTACCCTGAACCCATACATTCTACCCCTAGTCCACTCACCATACTCTCAAACCCACTGCACACACTCATCTAAGTAAGTGTACAAGCATCTGTCCCTCCCACCACATGCTTCGAGTCAGGGTAACAGGTGCTCAGCTGCAGTCCCTATCTGAAAGAGGAGAGTCAGATAAAGAACCAAACACAAGACTATAAATGCTCACCATATAGCATGAGAGCCACACTGGAGGACTCCAATACAGTGCCATGGAAACGCAACTAACACACGGCAAAATGAAAGCGAGTACTCAGACAAGGCTTTCTAAGACATGAGTGTGGCCAAGACAACAAAGGTCTTCGCTTCCAACTTCCCTACCTGAAGAGCAGGCATAAAGGAGCTGGTACTGTTCTGTAGTGCTGGTTCCCTAGCCAGAAAGTGTACAATAAAACCCCTTTAGTTCTGTCCTATGGACTTCAAATTAACATCAGGTCATCTCTGAGTTGAACTGGTATGAAATCAAAGACAGGCTCCTTATAGTAAGTCAAGGGAATTGGGGGATGGGAGGCTGAGAAAATGAGCAGGAGAGGCAGGTATGAGGGGCTGACAACAATCAAAGCTACTTGAGTCCAAATCTGGACTTGGGCACTCACTCACTGTAGGACCTGAAGAGAGTAACAACTTCTCTAGCTACTTCCTCATCTGGAAATGGGAATCATTTTGAGGCTACTCAGAACCTTGTAAAGAATGACTATCTTGTTCATTTCTTGCTCTCTTGAGCTCTTTGCTCCACTACCCTTCCCCCACCCTCCTTCCTCATTCCCTTCCCCCCTCTTCACATGCTCATGGCCAGCCTTTACTCCTCTACTCTCTCTGTCTTTCTCTGCCTCTACTATCCTCTTTACTCCCGTCTCCATACCCCGAATAAACACTATTCTATACTTAAAAAAAAAAGACTGACTGACTGACTGAATAAATGAATGTTATGTACTTGTGACACTTCCTGGCCCATACCAGGCACTACAATGCCTACTAGTACTATTGCTATTATTTCCTGGTCTAAGATTAATCTACAAAGATAAGAAAGAAGTTGGATAGTTAGAGGACAAGCCAAGAGGCAACCTACAATACAGCCTGGTACTGAAGCTAGAAATAGCAAAGCACATAATATCACTAAAACTACACAAGACTTCAGAGTTGCTGATTAGACTAGCATTTCAGAGACTATGGCGTCACCTAGATTAACCCAGGACAGAAGCTGTTTGTGAAGCTTCCCATGGAAGAAAGAATGAAGTCTCAAGTGAAGCAGTTACGATTTTCCATAAACTCAAGAACGTGTCTAGAGATAAAAAGTGGGAGAGCTTGGTGACTGTGAGTGGCTGTAGGGACACAGGCCGCAGAATGGCTCAGCAGGTAAAGATACTTGCTGTCAAGACTGGCTGAGTCTAATCCCCAGAACCCACAGTCAAAAGAGAACTGGTGCCTGACCTCTGTGTATGTGACATACAAATAAATGTTTTTGTTTTTGTTTTTAAGACTTTAAGCAGGAACAGGTCAGTGGACAGGCTGGGGTGGAAATGGGAGTGAGAGTAAGGGTGGGGTGCAGATGATGAATTATTTTCAGACTCAATGAACTTGAGTATGGATTACCCAAAGAGATTAGCAAGACCCAAACTTACACTTGGGATACTAGTTCTTTAGAGGCAGAGGCAGGAAGGCCACAGTTTGAAACCAACTCTTGGGGGAGATAGATAAATATATATTTAGCTAAACTGTTGGGGGCTAAGGAGAGACATACCTGTAGCTCTGGAGAAAACTCTGTGTAAATCTGGAAGACATCAACATACGTGTGACAGATGAAGCCATAGGTGTGAATGAGCTTGCCCAGGAAGTATGTACGGCAAGAAAGCCCAAGAAACAGCGACAGTTTAAAGGTAGGTTCACAAGCATGAAGCCCTACAAAGAAAACCCAGAAGCTGTATTAGAGACACAAAAAGAGAGACAGAGACAGTGAAATAAAGACTGAGACAGAGGGAGAATAAGAGACAGACAGGCAGACTGACACATGCCCTACACCCACACACTTGCATGCACACACATAGGGAACCTCTGCCTGTATAAAGCATACTGTATAAATTCCCAAATTCTAAGCAGTTCCTTCCTCTCTTCCCTAACTCAGAAGCTCCACTGGATCGTTTTTTCAAGGGAGGCACACATGATGAACCTTCCTTGACCTCCACCACTATCCAGTAGGGCCTAGTAAAGATGTGCTAGGAGGGTAAGCACAGTACAGCCACTCTGGGAGACAACTGGACAAAGCCACACAGAGTTATTTAGCATGTGAACCAGTAGGGTCAACATGCACCCTAGAGAACTGAACATACATGTTCATACACAAGTTTGTACACCAATGTGCAAAGCAGCATAAAAGCCGAAGGAAGAAATAACCAAAAAGTCCAGTAGGTGAGTGAATAAACAAGAAGCGGTACCTACACATGATGAACTACTGATCAGAAAGAGGGACGGAATACGATCTTAGCTGTTTCAACATTTTGCTAGGCAAAAGAACCCAGATATGAAAGGTCACAGATTACAATTCCATTTCCATAAAAGGCTGAAAGCCAAGCCACAGAGATGCAAAGTAGAAGAGTAAATGTCAGAAGCTGGGGGCAGAAAAACTGGGGTCTGTTCTAAACAGATAATGGTAATGGTCAGAAAGCTTTGCAAATACTCTCAAATGTTCATACAATTACAAAGAATGGACTATCAAATCAGGAGCCTTCACTCCTTCCTTTCTATAGACCCTAAAGGCATTTAGTCAGAATCTTGTGCATTCTGGCTCTTCTCTCCCAAACTCACCCATTTCTCATTATTTCAATAACCTAAGCAAACCACAGAGCTGACCTAAGCTACTACAATTGCTTCCTAACTTGTCCTAAGGTCTTTCACTGACTTCCCAAACTCCTTCAGGTGCCTTAACCTTGCCTACATGCATATACCCAGCCTCATTTCCACTCACCCCTAGGTGCTTTCTATTCTGAAACTATACTGAACTATATTCTCACCCAACTTGGAACAAAAACTTCTCTCTGAAAATTTTCTGCCCAGTCATCTGACTTCTTCATCCTTCTGAGTCCTGTCTGGCCCACACCTTTAATCCAGCACCTAGGAAACAAAGGCAAGTAGATCTCTGTGTGTTCAAAGCCACCCTAGTCTATATAGAAAAACCCTAAGTATTCTTCTCAAAAAAAGAAAAATGAAAAGAAAAAAAGAAAGGAGTTGGAGAGATGGCTCAGCAGTTAAGAGCACTGGCTGCTCTTCGAGAGGTCCTGAGATCAATTACCAGCAACCACATGGTAGCTAACAACCATCTGTAATGGGATCTGATGCTCTCTTCTGGTGTGTGTGAAGACAGCTACAGTGTACTCACATACATTAAATAAATAAATAAATAAATAAATAAATAAATAAATCTATCTTTTTAAAGAAGGAAACAAGCAGTGGTGGTGCACACCTTTAATCCCAGCACTTGGGAGGCAGAGGCAGGCGGATTTCTGGGTTCGAGGCCAGCCTGGTCTACAGAGTGAGTTCCTGGACAGCCAGAGCTACACAGAGAAACCCTGTCTCGAAAAACCAAAAAAAAAAAAAAGAAAGAAAAAAAAGAAAAAGAAAAAAGAAAGAAGGACAGGAAGAAATAAACTACTGCTTAGAGCGGTGTTTCTCAAGCTGTGGGTATTGAGGGTTGAACCACCCTTTCATGGGGTCGCCTAAGACCATCTGCATATCAGATACTTAATGGTGATTTATAACATTTGCAAATTACAAAATTATAAAATTACAAATATGAAGTAGCAATAAAAATAACTTTATGTGGGAGCCACCACTACATGTGGAACTGTATTAAGTGGTTACAGCATTTGAAAGGTTGAGAACCACTGGCCTAGAGGAAGGGGCTCTGAACTGGAAGGTAAGGAAGGCACTTGTGATAGCAAACTATAGACACTTTACAGAGAAAGGGAGTAATGGGCCCCGGGGGCCCTGAAAAGAGACACACTGCATAATCCAAATACCAACATGTTACTGAGAAATACTTCAAATTCCAGAAGGACTCAGGCGAAAGAATAGTAAGAAAATGTCCCCAGCAGACCAAGAGATAGAAGGCACATGTGAAATAAACTAAGGAAGTGGATATACTCATTCTCAAGTAATTGAGCGAGCCTCAGTTTCTGAACTGCGTATAGTCAGGTACAAATGAAAGTGGTACATCAGTCAATAAAAGTAGTGTCCTTCATCTGGTGTGGGACACATACATCTGTCACATTTCATCTGGTGAAGGACACACACATCTTTCACATTTCAACTCCCACTTTGCATTTTGAACTTTATCCAACAATCTGAATTTTTATGTTTTTTGTTTGTTTGTTTGTTTGTTTGTTGGGTTTTTTTTTGCCTATGCTAACAAAATGTCTATCAATTCAGAATTTTTATAATCTTTGGGCTGTGGCCATTCTTTAGTTCCGTTCATATCTTACCTCAGAGTTATCAAAACTTCATTAGCTTGTAAACAAACTGTTTCTCAGATAAACTCAATTGCTCCACACAAGGATCTTAAGCAAATAAATAAGTACAAAACAGGCAGAGACTATAAATTAGGGCAGACAAATCTGTATCTAGCCCCACACCAGTAAAGAGCATTCTATCAATATAGTGAAATGCTAATCTCCTAATTAACAACCTAATTAGGTAATTATGGCTTTGCAGAGGGATGCCGAAATGAAATATGACAACATGGTCACCTCTTTATATGGCACCTGTGGGCCTTTTCAGCTGTCATCCTGAAGAGTGCAGTATCAATTTGAGCAGATGACAAAGTGCTGTCATTTTTCATTCTGATAATATACAGAATGCTTTGGACAGAGCAGTTTACAAAGGAAACAACTTGCCTGCTATTTTCCTAATTTAAATATGCTCACAGTTGTTAAATTTTGCACATGTTTTTATACAACATACATAAGAATTACCATGCATGGTTTAAAGAACTACCTAACTAGTCATAATATTTAATGTGCTGATACTTCACTTATGAAATATACAATTGGAAGAATCTAAGGTGATAATTCATCATGTCACTTTAATACTCATACCTTTTAATGACACTAGAAAAATTTAAAAATAAACTTGTCTTCAATTTTTTCTTACTGATAAGACTGATAGAATTTGCTCTTTTGAAAGTATATTAAGGTAGAGGCCACCCTGAGCAGAGAAAGTCATCTAGGCCACATAGGGGACTTTCATCTTGCCTGACTTGAAAACATAAATAAAACTGACTTGATATATTTCTCCTAAGTGCTTGCTTACATTACAGCAAAACAGAATCTAAGCTCAGCCAGTCAACTACAGCTACAGCTAACTTGTAATTCTGTAACTAGGGAATCCTCCTCAGAAGAAATCAGACAAGGCTGTAAGACTACACCAAATATTTCCTTCCTTTTATTTAATTCTTATTGTAACAATGTCACCCTTGCCTTTCCTAGCAGAGCAGCTGAACCACTTCTTGTTTAGAGCCCCTCAAACATGAGCCATTAGGAAGATGATGGCTTGATGTAAGGAGCTTGCTGCCAGGCCTAATGGCTAAAGCTCAGTTCCTGAGAGGCCAGGACTGACTCTACAGCTGTCCTCTCACCTCTACCAGGTACCATGGCACATGCACATCACACCCAAGGAAATAAACAAAAATCTATGCTATATCTTAGTTGACCTTTCTCTTTTTATGCTTGTGTGTGTCCCATCCCCACAGCCCTGTGCACCTTCCATCATGTGGGTCCTAGAATCGAACCTGGAATTTTAGTTCATCAGACTTGGTGGCAAGTGTCCTTACTCACTCAGCCATCTTGCCAGCTAGAGGTTGGTCTAGATTTTGTTTTCTTAAGCACAACTGATCAGCCAGGCAGTGGTGGCGCATGCCTTTAATCCCAGCACTTGGGAGGCAGAGGCAGGCGGATTTCTGAGTTTGAGGCCAGCCTGGTCTACAGAGTGAGTTCCGGGACAGCCAGGGCTACACAGAGAAACCTGTCTCAAAAAACCAAAAAAAGAAAAAAGAAAAATATCCCTAAACACAACTGATCGACAAGCAACTTTAACTTCATGAATATACTCTCCACCTGAAAGTAAAGACTTGTAGCTGTCACAGGCCCACCGCCATCCAACTAAACAGGTGATGGTAGCATGTGCTCACCAGTACCCAAAACAAATACCAATTCTTCCATGATTTGTTTTTGTTTTTTTGGGTTTTTGGTTGTTTTTTGTTTGTTTGTTTTTTGTTTTTTGTTTTTTTTACAAAACATAGTTTCTCTGTGGAGCCCTGGCTGTCCTGGAACTCACTCTGTAGACCAGGCTGGCCTTGAACTCGGAAATCCGCCTACCTCTGCCTCCCAAGTGCTGGGATTAAAGGCATGCGCCACAACTGCCCAGCCCATGATTTGTTTAGAAAGTCTATGTAGCCCAAGCTGCCCTCAAATTTATGAGTCTCTTACCTCAGCTTCCCAAGCAATGGAATTATAGGTGTAGACCACCATGCCTAGGTGCAGGAAACATCCATGAACAAAAACATTTTTCTGTATCTATAATCCTTTAAAACTAAAGCTATAAGCTTAAATGCATCCACAACGCCATCATAAAGCTTAAAATAAATACTGCTCAAGGTCTTTTCAGAAGTTCAACCAAATTTATACCAACTTATAGTCAGACAAGTAATGACTGGGTGACCCTCTCACCACAAACTTTTGCCAGCAACAAACAGTTTCATCAAATCTTTAAACATCATATCATAAGGTTATACCTACAATCACTCACTCACAAATAATGATAAACAATTATTCTTTTGGTAAGAATTAAGTGTATATGAATAAGGAGAATGCTCAAAGCAAATGACAGTCCCACGACAAGGTCTGGTTCCACTATCCAAATATAGAGCAAATACAGATCTACCTACCTCTGCCTCCCAAGCGCTAGGACTAAAATGTGTGAACCACCATGCCCAGCTTTATTTTAAGTTTCTAATGCTACTCTGCAGATCAATTTATTTAACCACTCCAAAAAAAAAAAAAAAGACTGAAATTTATCTCAATAGTACATAATAGTCGTGATGCTAAGTAATTCACAAAGTACAATCAAAATTATGGTGACTAATTTCAGCATCAAGATGTGAAAACTGTATTTGTTCATAACTACTTCCAAGAATCAGTCCTGCATGCCAGACCCTGCAAACAAAAGCACTGCGGTTCATATCAAGTACTATCTCGTTTAGTTCTCACAAGTACTATAGGCTGATACTGCTAGCACTACTCTACCGACTGTCTAGTGGACAAAGTAACAGCCAGCCAGTATAAAACTGAGGTGCAGTTCCACATTACTTCAGTACTAAGCTGCATCTCAGTTCATTAGTCTCCTGGATGGCAACAACTAAAGTTTATACTAAAGAGCTGCTGTTTTAAAAATAAGTACATCCCATCAAATGATTTCTCACCAACTACCCTGCTGAAGCCATACTTACTTACAGCACAGAATCTTAGAACAAGGCCACAAGAGTAGGTGAGAATTGAATACTGTCAATTCTTTGAGGCTGTGCGTGCATACCTTCTGACCACTTAACTGTACCAATAACAGAAGCATACTCATAAAAATATGTTCTACTGTGGGGTATTATGGACCTAACATTGCACATACGGAAGAGTAAATCTGACATAACAATTTATTTCACAAGCAATCACAACAATCTCAGGAGTTGATCTCTAACACCTTTTCTCTACATTTCAGGTTTATTTGGGGTTTGTTTTCTCACTTTTAATTCCTAAAACTATTTTCTACTTTCAGTTCAAATTTTGTATTTCCTATCTTAAACCTACTTCCCTGATGTACCCAGACTGCTGTCAAGTAGAGGTAATAAATTCTAAATGCCTGCTCAGGATTTATTTCCTTCATTTTTATATTCTATGTTATTTCTTTATACAGTAGAGTATGAGTGAAAACTAGTATCTAAAAGACCAATATTTCTTCAATTTTCACCTGGTGAAAGAAGGGGATTAAAATAAAAATAAACTAAACTCTTGGGCTGGGAACTCCCTGACCACATTTCTCTTACTCTCCTGGTGACTCTCTGTCCCCTTTCAGTCTTAATATAAAAGCACTGCACATGTGAGCAGAGCACCAGCCCACCAAGTTCCCTTGGAAGCAATAACAAAGAATATAGGACCTGGCCCAGTCAGGCAGAGACAAAGAGCATCAGAGACTTGAGACATTCTCTACCAGGGCCTGCCAATACCCTGCTATGTGACTTTAGGGCCAGCAATTCCTGAAAAGATTTCAGCAAAATAAGTTTATTTTGCAGATGAGTCGCTCAGACTAAGGCACTTTCTCCAAACCTTGGCTTTCTGGCTGCCCTTTTCTCATCTCAAGAAGTTCTGGCTGCTTCCCTATGTCATCTCATCTACTCTAAACAGCTTATGAGGGTAAAGGAACATAATATGCAACATTAGTGAAGAAACAATACTGTGACAAGGAGCAAAGGAAGACAGAGCTGGCGTTTATAGTACTACAAGCACCAAATCCAAGTATCACAAGGTCCCCTCATCCAAACCTCACCCCTTTGGGATTTAAGCCTGACGAAATGAGAAAGCTATACACTGGCCACTCTGCAAAACAGAACATCGAGTATTAAAATACTCCTCACACTGGTGATTCCCCAGACCTCTGATCAGTAATCCCATCAGGACACTTCTTTGGTGCACAAGGGTTCAAGGCCAGATCACCTTCAGTAGGGAAGCTATAGCAGACTTCTCTGTCATCTACAATCTGACATCTGGCTGCATCCTTAACACTGAGGCCTAAACATCATAATAGCTTACTTCTAAAAGATCCTGAATCTGAAACCTTTAAATCCACTAAACTAGGACAGTTTCCAAAGTCTTCAGTTGAGTCAACAAGCAAAATATATCCCCATCAAAAAGGAAAAAAAAAAAAAAAAGACAAAAAAACAAAACCACTGCCTGAAACCCGGTAGCTCAGCTGCCGGGCCTTGAGTGCAGAGGCCAGCTCCAATCCTCACTGTGCCTAACAATGACATTACATTAGAGCCCCCATATGTAGCTAGCTCTTCTTTGCAGCATTTCTGCCAGGTACTCCTCCATGTACTCCAGGTATACCAGCAAGAATAAGCAACAAGATGCAGGAATGAAGAAGCCAGCAGACATCTTCTAGCTCAGTGGTCCTCAGCCTTCCTAATATAGCTCCTCATATTGAGGGGACCCCCCAGTCATAAAATTATTTCCATGGCTATTTCATAACTGCAATTTTGCCACTGTTATGAATCATAATATAAATGTCTGATATGCAGATGATTTTAGGTGGCCCCTGTGAAACGGCTGTTGGGAGTTCCAAAAGAGTTGTAACCCACAGGTTAAGAACCACAGCTCTAGCTCAAAACACCAACTGTATAAAGTCAGCAATTTTTTTCCTTTTGTTACTTTTGGTTCCTGGCAGTAAAGCATAGGACATCACTGATGCCAAGTACTCACTCTACCACTGAGGTGCACCATGATGCCCTCTCCCCTCCCTCCATGCCCTACTTCCCTCATCAGGACAATTCTTACACCTTCCCATGCAAGGACAGAAGTGCAACAGTTTTGGAGACAATGTCATGATGCACAGGAAGCACTAACTGGCATTATTGGTATTCCCTCCTGTGGGCTCTATACATGCTAGAACAGCATATACAGAACGTGACTACTTCATCTGAAGACACTTCTACCCTACTGGAATGTCAAAGACCTCAAAGTGGGGACTTGGCTTTATTTCCAGTAGCATTCCAGTGCCTAACACTTGCCTGGAACTTCTGAATGAATCACACACCCTCCAAGTCTTCATCAACTGGCCACTTAAGAGTACAAACCAAAACTTGACTGGCTTTGAGCTCTTGGAATCTAGCCCTTCCAGTTTACCTCTCAAATGCCTGCTAAAAGCAGAAATGGCAATATCCTGGTGATGTGACTGCAACTTTTTATAATTTGATTTGAGTAAGACTTCATGGGACACTGACTTCCATTAAATCTCTAACAGTTTAGAAGCATTTGCAATGACTTACCTTCTAAGACCACATCTCAGAGCTCTTCCAGCTATATTAGGCAGACCTGACACCTTGCAGGTTGAGAGTTCCTTATTCAAAAGGCCTGGGGCCAGAACTGCTTTCAGATTTTGGATTTTTCTAAGTTTTGAAGCACTTTCACAGACTTTACTAGATGAGTGTCACTAACTTGAAAATCCCCAATCTGAAATGCTTCGCAGAAAGCTCAAGCCCTAAGACTCAGGTTCTCCTAGTTTGGTTTCTTTTTCTTTCTCTCTCTCTCTCTCTCTCTCTCTCTCTCTCTCTCTTCCTTTCTTTCTTTCTTTCTTTCTTTCTTTCTTTCTTTCTTTCTTTCTTTCTTTCTTTCTTTCGACAGGGTTTCTCTGTAGCCCTGGCTGTCCTGGAACTTAAACTTATTCTGTAGACCAGGCTGGCCTCGAACACATGGGGGGTGGGCTAGCCCTGGCTCTTAATCCAGATCATTTTACTAAACAATGCACAGTGCTCCATTCCAAGATAAAGAGAATGCTGGGTAGAGTTACGCAAAGGTCACACACAGTTAGTGAGGAGGGCATGCCACACACAACACAAAGTCAGAGACCATGCCTATCTATCCTCTATAGACTACTATCACACCAATCTACCCACCTATCATCTCCATGCTATGGAAGATAATATGCTTTTTCCTCTTTTTAAAATGTAGCTTTTTTTCTTTTTTTACTTTATGTATATGGGTCTTTTATATGTATAAACACCATGTGTTTGCCTGGCATCCAGAGAGGCCAAAATATGGCATCAGATCCCCTGGAACTGGAGTTACAGATGGTTATGAGCTGCCATGCAGGTGCTGGGAACTGAACTCAGGATCTCTGGAAGAGACTGGCTCATGCAATCTGTGTAAGCACTCTGCTGCCTCAGCCTACCAAACAGCTAAGACAGGCCTGCAGTACAGGCTTTGTCTACCTCTAGAAGACTTTCTGCACTCTCCACTTAAACATTTTTATTTTCCCTCTTAGTCAGTTGCTTCAATATGTACTTGCATGGAGTGTCCAGGTACTAAAAGAAGGCTCTGTCTCATACCAGCTGTGTAACTATTCTGAGTCAACCTGAATTAAAATAATCAAATGAGGAAAAACTGAAGTTCAATTTACCTCACATTATACTCATTCACTTCACCAAGTGTCAGCTCTCAAAAACTGACACGACATACTCCTTCTGTATCACAGAAAAACTCTCACACCATGTCTGTCGCTGTACTGGAGTAACTAATTTCCCTCTCACCGTAAGAACTGGCTGTACACAATGACTGAGTCTTCCTTATTAAACAGCCATACAGTGGCTGACCTATATCCATGCACAATGGATGCTTGCTAAATGAAATGACTGTAAATAGTGGTTTTCGGTAAGAAATCGTTCTCAGGACTGGAGAAATGGTTCAGCAGTTAAGAACCAGTACTGCTCTTGCAGAGTACCCAGTTTAGTTCCCAGCACCTACAACATGCAGCTCACAGCACCAACAGCTCCAGTCCTAGGGGATCTGACACACTCTTCAGCTCTTCTGACCTCTGTAGGCAACTGCCCTCACATGTACACACATAAACCTCACATGGACACACATACATATTTAAGAAAATAATTCTTAAAAATAGGAGGGTGGATAAATCATTCATTTAAAACTGGGATTGTCCCTAATTGGTTGAGTGAGACCACCATCAGCTGGACCATGAAAAGCAATAGCAATAGAAATCAAAACATGAGAAGTGTCTAGGCAGGACAGGGTGGAAAAAAAACGTTTAATGGGAACAAATCAAAAATGATTTGAGATCCTACTTATCCAGAAGAAAGGCCCATAGTAGGGACTTTTAAAAAGTTAACCGTAAACCCGGGCAGTGGTGGCGCACGCCTTTAATCTCAGCACTTGGGAGGCAGAGGCAGGCAGATTTCTGAGTTCGAAGCCAGCCTTGTCTGCTCCAAGACCAGGACAGCCAGGGCTATACAGAGAAACCCTGTCTCGAAAAACCAAAAATAAATAAATTAAATAAATAAATAAATAAAAAGTTAACTGTAAAAAGCTAGCCAAGAGCCACAAGATCATAGAGGTAGTGCAGGAACTATTCACATTTAGTAGCTGAAGGCAGATATGAGCACACAGCTTAAAGGAAAGGGACACCTGGCATGTGACCTTCCCCAGAGTCCAGTAAGCTTGAAGGGGTGTGAATGAAAAAGGTGGGGGCAAATATCATTGAGCAAGATTTTTCACTGCAGCTTGTTTGGCTCCTAAACATAGGAATAACGCATTTTATTTCGGCTCTGGTGGTTGTTCATAAGAGGGACCCATCCTTTCTCTTGGTCATGTGAATGCCGACCTCTTGAACTGATGTGTCTGTACACGTTACTGTTTACACCTGGGAAGGTTTTGAACTTGGCAGTTTGGGGATTTGTTAACAAATATGGTGCTTTGCACGGAGTTGGGAACAGTGACAGTTTCAAATATTGCGGCCACTCAAAGGAGGCTGTAACAAATTCTGAGGTCCCTATTTCATCCTATAGCTTCTGGCTTGAGTTATACACTTTTTTAAACTATAATCTTTTCTTCTTCCCACCCCCGCCCCCAGCTGTAGCATTCCCTGTCACTCCCATAAACAAAAACCGGAATCCAAGTTCCCCGAAGCACTCTAGGTATGTAAACAATCTGTAGGACTGCTTCAGGAAATGCTTTGAAAAGTATATTTCACCGGATGGAGCTTGGGCATCGGACCTTGAAGAGTTCGGGGGCCTGAAACGGTCAGAGCCAAGGACGCCCCCTCCCCCGCCCACACAGCACCCGGTCCAAAGTCTCTCACCTAAGTCATACACCCAGCTGACAGGCTCAGGAAGGGTCAGGAAACGGATGCTCCCAGGCCACCGAGCACAGCCCCAACGGGCGCCGGTGGGCAGCGGGGGCAGCGGTGTGCTGAGGGATTGGAGGATCCCGCGGGCGAGGGGGAGACGGCTGGGGCAACCTTTACCTGAAGCTGCTTCCACACTACAGGCCGCCTCGCCCAGGACACGTCCCTGAGGGAGGTCCCGACTTCCCCACGCCTCCCGGCCCTTGCACCGAACCCTGCGCCCTCGAAGTCCTCGGGGACCGGCAATCCTACCGGCCTGCTCGGCCCCGGCGCCCCGGGCTCGCCCTCATGAACCCGCCGCTCCCCGCCGCTGCCGGCCGGCAACAACAGCCCTGTTACCTAGAGCCGCGCCACGACCCGGAACCGTACCCGGCGTACCGGAAGTCCCCGATCGGCCAGGAGCCTCTGGCTGGGGACGCAGTGCGCAAGCCCCAGAGCCAGGAACCAGAAGCCGCTGCCTCCCGGGGGCGGGGCAAGGGGCGGGGCCTGATGGGCTGCTTGCGCAAGCGTGCTGCCCTTGGCCATTTCTGGAGCAGGGTAATTGACTTCTTTTTACCCTCAAGTGTAAGCTATTTCTTCTTACTTTTACAGGGAAAAGTCTTCAGCTTAACCACCATATCAGAAGAAGAGTTCACGGCTACTATTATTTGCTACATGGACATAGTATCAAACTGCTTTTTAAATTACTATCAAAACACCCAGATTAGTGACGCTCTCAGACCTAATCAGAGAAGTTTCCTTACCGCAGTGGACAGTGGTTAATACAGAAACTCACAAGTGGTCAAAGTGCAGCGATGAAGTGTCCATGGAGTGCTCAGCCAGAGTGGGACACTGTAATTGTAACTTATTCTCCTGTCATACAGTTGTAATTGTCGTCTGAGGAGCTTACTATCTCAGTCTGCTAACCTAGGCCTAGTCCTGGAAGTTTATAGCCTCCCTCCGTTCAATCTAATCAAGGCCTAGAATGTTTTCAGCCTCTGAGAGTTGCTGCTGAATACGATCATCCTTTCTAGTTCTTTCTTATCTCGGACTGGCTATTCTAGCTCAAAGTCCTCTCCAAGCTGACTGAGTCAATCTGGCTTCTCTCAGTTTCTGACTGAATTGCTCTGCTAGGCTTTGTACTAATTTAAGCAATCTGTTCTAATCTTCTGGATCCTTCTTATTCTCTGGCTCATTCTGTCTTTATCTGTGTCTAGCTTGTTCTCTCTTCAACCTGTCTGTATAAAACTCTCCCAGTGAAACTGCCTCCTTCCCACCTCTTCTCTTGAGAGTTGGGCCTATCCTATTCTATCAAATCTTTTTCTGATTCATCACTTTGACTGTCATTCCTTTAAACATCACTTTCAAACTTGGCTGCTTCCCTTTACCAACTAACTTTACCTTCATTGTTTGAGATTAAAGGTTTGTACTAAGGGTACATCTGTATTTCAGCCAGAGGGATTAAAGGTGTGAGCTAAGGACTGAGCCACACCACAACTAAAAACAGGTTTTTTCAGTAACTAACATAATCTTGGAGTTCACAGTGTGATCAAATACCCTGCAACAGGACAAATTACACCTTCACTGAAAGGCTCAGGGACCATCACTGAAATTGAGAACAGAAAGATCATAACAGCCAGAGGTCTGGAAGAAACAATGCCTCTGGACATGACGCTCTCTGCATTCATGAATTCACACCATCTCTGGTTACCTGTACAAGAAGTACACAGGATGAGCCGGGCAGTGGCAGCACACACCTTTGATCTCAGTACTTGGGAGGCAGAGGCAGGCGGATTTCTGAGTTCGAGGCCAGCCTGGTCTACAGAGTGAGTTCCAGGACAGCCAAGGCTACACAGAGAAACCTTGTCTCAAAAAAGAAGAAAAAGGAGGAGGAGGAGGAGGAGGAGGAGGAGGAAGAGGAAGAAGAGGAGGAAGAGGAGGAGGAGGAGGAGGAGAAGAAGAAGAAGGAGGAGGAGGAGGAGAAGGAGAAGGAGAAGAGGAGGAAGTACTACACACAATGAAGCCAGTCAATATTCCAGAATGGAAGCAGGAGGAGCTCACATGCCCAATTCCTAGACATGTTATGGACAGTTGGTGGCTACTGGGGGAGGGAGAGTTGGTTTACCTTAAGGATATGGCAGGTCAACAATCTCCAATGGATGGCTCCACACTGAAGAATTTATGGGCCACACAAACTGGAATCAAATTTTTTGAGAAGGGGGGCTAGTCAGAAAATTGGAAGAGGGTAGGGATGGATCTGGGATGAGTTAGGGGAGATGTGAGTGTAACCAGGATACATTGTATGTATGGAGTGGTAAACTAATTTAAAAATATTTTTTAAAAGTCAAATACCAATTCTAACTTTCTGTGAGTCTTTGGACACTAGACCTCTTCTTGATGTTTCCGTTAGTAACAGCAGTGCCAACTTCTGAGTATTGGCTATGAGACTCAAATAAGTTCATGTATGATAAGCACCAGCACAGTGCTCAACACATCATAACACGTTAGTTAACATAGTCCTCGCCCACTGATAGTGATAACAACCATGTTCAGGACTCGTAGATAGTTTGGGGGAGATGTGAGATTAACTTTCTGGAATAGAAATCAGTGGCAGAAGGCTGGAGGGACAGCTTAGTGAACTACTTGCCATGCCTGAAGACCTGAGTTTGACCTGCAAAACTCAAGTATGTGGTAGCACGCAT
>JADRCD010225109.1:139502-176665 GCA_019843815.1 Montemys delectorum | reverse complement strand
ACACACAAGTTTTCATTCAGACTATTCTAAAGAAGCCCCCAGAAGTATAAAAGTTCAGAGCAATACATTTTTTTCAAATATAAATAATACTTCAATTTAAAGAACTTTTTTTTTTCTTTTTCAAGACAGGGTTCTCTGTTTAGCCCTGCCTGTCCTGGAACTCACTCTGTAGACCAGGCTGGCCTTGAACTCAGAAATTCACCTGCTTCTGCCTCCCAAGTGCTGGGATTAAAGGTGTGAACTCCCACAGCCCAGCTAAAGAATTTTTATTTTTATTTTTTTTTTTGGGGGGGGGGTTTCAAGACAGGGGTCTCTGTATAGCCCTGGCTGTCCTGGAACTCACTCTGTAGACCAGGCTGGCCTCGAACTCAGAAATCCGCCTGCTTCTGCCTCCCAAGTGCTGGGATTAAAGGTGTGTGCCACCACGCCCAGCAAATAATATGCTGATGGAAGCTGTAGAAATGGTTCCATTAGGTAAGAGGACTTGCTGCTTTTTTTTTTTTTTTTAAGAATTTTTAAAAAGACAAGTATATTGCTTCTAAGTCATTTTGGTTGCTGGAAGGGGAGTACAAAATTTACCACCCAAAATCATCTTCAACATAAGACTTTGAAACTGTTATTTGAATACACATGGGCTGGTGAAATGGCACAGCAGGTAAAAGGGACTGCTGCCAAGCATAATGACCCAAGTTCAAATCCTGAAACCCACATAGCAAAAAGAGAACCAGTTCCTATAAGTGGTCCTCTGATCCTCTGACCTCCATACAGACCATTTAGCATACACATGCGCACACACACACACACACACACACACATACATGCATATGCACGGTATGCATACACCACACTGATGTAATAAATACCTCTCAATGGGTTCAGGAGTGTGGCTCGGTGGTACAGTTCCCTGCCAAGGATGTGTGAGGCTCTGGGTTCAGTCCCCAGTACCATAAAGGAGCCAATGGCACAGACTCAGCAAATATTGTTCTGTGGCCTTTTCCTACTGATTGTTACCTCTGTTGAGTAACTCTTGTTGGGTATTTGGGGTGAAAAATGGGACATCAGACTGGTGTTACAGTACCTCTACAGCCAGCCACATTTACATGTAAATGTAGCTCCTTCCCAAATATGGCCTTACAACCAGCTCCTAACTCCTAACAGCACTTTTCGGATTTCAGAGGTTAGTTATGACTGAGTGCTGACTCCTAAATTAATAGATGCTAACAGTACTTAGAATGTTAAAAAAAAAAAAAAAAAAAAAAAAAATTGGATGTTTTGTCGAATGCAACTTCCAAGAATGCATAATTAACAGTGTCTCCATTAATATACAGTATGTTCAACACTGAGACACCGATATCATAAATAAAGGTAGACATGGATAAATTTATAATTAAAAATGCATTAGAAATTACAAGCATAATTTATTTACTAATGTGCACTGGAATAAATTTTATGTGTAATATTTTAAAACAGGGCATTAATAAATAATAGTGCACATAAAATGTTTTTGCAGCTAAAAATATTTCAATAAATATTAGTAAGTTAAATGTGCTGCAGGGTTATAATTGCTCTGGAGTAAAGTTTCTAGAATACAATTTCAGAGGATAGCTTCTTGAAAGCATTTAAAATATCTGGAACGGGGGCCAGTGTGACTGCTCAGCAGTCAAAGACACTTAGTAAGGCATATAAGACCTAACTTTGATGCTTGAAACCACATACAGGTGGAGAAGATGAGAGCAGACTACACAAAATTGGTCTCTGACTTGCACACATGCACTGTGGCAAGCCTCCTATCTGATGCCAATGACTTTTTTAAATGTATATTCAAAGTGTCAGAAACAAGTAGCTATCTTTCTCTGAAGTTACAAATATTTTTAAGAACACTGCGAGACTCCCAGACAATGAACAACTGATGGCTCTGAATTCAACCAAGATTGTCCCAAGCTGATGTGTAGATTAGTGAATTCAAATGTTTTATTTTAGTGTTTCGTTACATTTACTTTGTACGTATGCCCATATATGCCATGGTGTCCATGATGACATCAGAGGACAGCTTGTGGGAGTTGCTTCTCTCCTTCCACCATGTGAATTCCAAGGATGATACTCACATCTTTAGGTTTGGCAACTAATGCCTTAACTGTGGAACCATCTGGTCAACCCATGAATTCAACTTTTACTCATCTATGTTTCTGATTTGTTGGATTTTTGTTGGTAGTGGTGGTGTTGGGGTTGGTTTGTATGGCTTTGTTTTTGCTTTTGAAACAGGGTCTTACTACGTATCCCAAAATGACCTAGAACTCACTATGGAGCCTAGATTAACTTCAACTTGGCAATCCTTCTGCCTCAGCTTTCCAAATGCTAAAAAACTGTAACTGTGCACCACCATGCTTCATTTATCCACATAATTTGTAGCAATTTCTCATCTGAGAACCTCTATAGGTCTCTCCCTCACCTACCTTTCACTCAAAACTTGACCTCATTGGACCCTGGAGTATGGCTCAGTTGTAGAATACTTGCATAGCACCTGCAAAGATCTCAGTCCTATCCGTAGCTTGGCAGAAGAAAAGAAAGTGTACTTTACTTTGCTTTCTCTCTGTCTTTCCCTGTCTCTCTGTCACTCTGTATCTCTCTGTCTCTGTCTCTCCCACCCTCTCTCTACCTCTCTCTGTCTCTCTGTCTCTGTCTGTGTGTCTGTCCCTGTGTGTGTGTGTGTGTGTGTGTGTGTGTCTGTACAAAGTTGTTTGTGTGCACAAGTATGGAAGCTAGAGGCCAAACTTGGGTATTAATTGGTGTTCACCTTGTATTTGAGACAGAATTTCTTTCTGAACAATACTGACTGGCCAACAAGCCCCAGGAACTCTCCTGTCTCCATCTGCCCATTTCTGGGATTACAGGCATGTGTGCCCCTGCACCTGACTTTTTAACGTAGGCACTGGTGATTAAACTTAGCTATCAAGCTTGCACATAAACACTTGACTGGTGGAGTCACCTCCCAGCCCATGATGGAATTATTTTAAGATTATATCTAAAGCCAGGCAGTGGTGTTCACATCTTTAATCCCAAAACATGGGAGGCAGAGGCAGGTGGATCTCTGAGTTCAAGGTCAGGCTAGTCTACAGGCCAAGTTCTAAGACAGTCAAGGCTGCATAGAGAAACCCTGTCTCAAAAAAAAAAAAAAAAAGTATATTTATTTGACTTTTTAAGTATTGGCACTAGAATCTCAGAAAGATTATAACCCCCACAGCACACAGCAGTATCTATTTACTGACTAAACTTGAAAAGAGAGCTTGTATTTATAAGTAGAGTATTTTTTCCCCTTCTAAGGCTACAGTTGATTAACAATATATAATGGCACTCACTGCTGGGTGAGCTTTCCTCTAGGCCAGACCACAGGCTAGTGGCTTTCTGTACCTAAACTAATTCAATTTTGAAACCAGTCCAATATACAGATCCTGTCATTGTCCCCCATTTAACCAATGGGAAAGAGACCCACAGAAAGATGAACTCATTTGCTGAAGATCCTACTATTTGTGACTGGCTGACTTGAAAGCCCCAAGCTCGCCTCTTTTTTCCCACCATGAATAGTCATCAGCCATTGTTCTTAAACTAATTTTCCCTTCTAGAGATGAAGTTGCCCTCCAGCTTCTCAGGGTCTTTTCAGCTGGGTTTTTTTTTTTTTTTTTTTTTTCTGCTCTTCATTGGTATCTCATCTAAGTCCCTCCTGCTCCGGTTTAAGATAATTCCCTCATGCCCTGTCCTTTGTAGACAGGAACTGATGTTTAAAACACATGAGCAATATCCCTTTAGATATTTGAAGATGGCTATTAAATTCTCCTTAACCTCCTCTTCTCCAGGATACATTGTTAGTAACCCCAATTCCTTTTGCCTTTTCTCCCAGGACTCTTTTTCTAAAGCGTTCCCCCTTGAGCCACATGCCTCGAAATCAGTTTCAGGTTTTCCATATCTCAATTCATTATCATCACCTTCAAGGAACACCCACACATGCATTCAGACCATGCTCAAATTTATACACGCCAGGAGAGCAGCTGTGCCTGTGACATCGGGAAAATAGCCAAGTCTCCAAATAGAGCTCTTTAAAATCTTCCCTGTGACTCCATCATCTTCCCATTCTACCTGGATGATTTTTCCTGATCGGAAATAACCTGTGGTGGCTTGCATGTCAGTCCTCACAGCATCTCAAAACTGGCACTGATGGAGCACCATAGTAGGTGCTCAAAAAAATGTTTTGATGAAACAGAACGACAATGATCAATTGAAAATGATCAATTCCACATGAATACACTCTTCCACATCTGTTTGGTGAGACTCATTAGAATAATCTCTGGGCATAGTGGTGCATGCCTTTAATCCCAGCACTCAGAATGCAGAGGCAGGTGGATCTCTGTGAGTTCAGGCCAGCCTAGTGTACAAACCAGGACCTTTACACAGAGAAACCTTGTCTTTAAAATCCAAAACCGACCAAACAAAAAAACTGTATTGATGGTCTAGAGTGATTATAATTCATGCTAATTAATTATTCCCTGGATGAAAATGAAATACAGTAAGTAGCTATTGAAAGAAGAGATGAGAGGCTAGGAATATTTTTCAGTTGGGAGAATGCTTGTCTAGCAAGCATGAGGTCCTAGGTTCAACCCCCAGCACTGTATATAGTAGGCACAGGGGCACCTACCTCTAACCCAACTTTGGGAAGGTGGAAGCAAGAGGATTAAAAGTGCAAGATCCATCCTTGGCTACTTAGTGAGTACATGACCAGCCTAAGATACATGAGACCCTACCAAAGGAAGGAGAAAGGGAAGTAAGTAGCCGGAGGTTAGACAGATGGCTCAACAGGTAAAGGTACTTGCTGCCAAGACTCACCCCAAGTTCTACTCCCAGGACCCATGTGGAAGAGACTAATAGTCTCCAGCAAGGTGTCTGCTCACACATGGAGTACATACAAATAAATAAATGTAATAATAATTAGCATGATAGTAAGTAAGGAAGTAGCTTGACGGTTGATTACCCTGTAGTAGCTTCCTTGGGATTTTCTGCCATTCTTGAGAAAATCTGCCAAGACAATGTGGGTTCAAAGCAGGCTGCCCTAATGTTGGTGGCAGTGCTATGAAGACAAAGTGGCAGCCATCATTCCACATGACCCTTGTGTTGTGACTTTTCTCGTGCCTGAATGGCTGTTCTCACTGCTTTGCCCTGCCTGACTCTACAGGTCTCAATATAAAGCCCCTGGCCTAGGCTGAGGATTCCTCCGTTTTTAACCTCAGAGAGTAGGGAGGGAGGGAGCCAAGTAGAAGGGCTCAGAGCCTACTTCATCTGACACAGGTCTGTCTCCTCAGTCCCATTATACTTGATAGAGGGTCTCTAGAAAGTGGTAGGAGGAGAAACTGTACGTGATTCCTCTTTGTATTTCCTAAATCTTTGCCAAAGTCCCCATCCAAAACGTTTCTTCAAATGGAACAAACTAAGCTTCAGCTCACCTTTGTGACATGGGTAGTTAAGTCAGAGCTTCCTTGTGCCTCAGTTCCCCCACATGTAGAGTAGAAATTACATCTTCTTGGCAGGGTCATGACTTGCTATGTAGAGCACCTCCTTAGCACGCCCAAACCCCAGGGGTCCATCCATCCCCAGTATCACAGGAAGGTAAACACACAAATGAACACCACACACATGCATACACACACATAGACACACATACATGTACAGATACATTCCCAAATCACCACAGTGATTATACACACAAGAAGAACTTGGCCATTTGGTGTTTTGAGGAAGTAATGTTGTTCATACTATGACAAAACAGATAATGTCAGATTTTAATGTGAAAACCTGACATTCTCTCAAGTCAGAGAAACATAGAATGTGGATTTGTACCTGGATCTCCCCATCTGGGACCTTAGATCTTCCAAGGCCCTGTCTAAACCTTCTCCCTAAAATCCTAGGATAATACAAAGGACAAGATTTGAAAGCATCATTAGGATACAATAAAAAGTTTACAAATGATTAGTCACTCAGAGTTTTGAATACTGATCTTCCCTATCTTCCTAGCTCAAAGAAGCATCCAGGTCTCTCGTTCTGGGAATGTGGCTTGGAAGTACAGCACTGCCCTGCATGTGTGAGGCCCTGTATTCGTGTGTGAGGCCTGACATGTAAGTCAGAGCAATGGACTGTTTCAATACTGAACAAAAATGTATCGAGATGCTCTAGTTGCAGTACTTCCTATCCAGTCCAGCTCCTTCAGTTGCCCCCTAAGGTAAAAATTCTTACTTTACACTATCTATCCCCATTTCAAGGATGAGATGCAAGGATTTGCTGCAGAACATGAATCTGCCAAATTTCTCACCAAAGACTCAGCTTGGTTCTTATCTACCGTACTGTTTTCTAACAGGTTTGTGTCCATGCTCCTGTGTGACATTTGTGTAGATTCTATGTCCCCGTTCTCCATGCCTTTTAAATGACTACTCCCTGCCTTCCAGCAGGCACCACACACTCTAAGATGGGCAAGCAAGCTGAGCATCAGGAACCTGTGCAGCCGCACCCCATCCTGCTGGCCCTCCCTCCTCTGTGTTTACCCTCTACCTCCTAACGAGCTGCTCTGGTGAAGAAGAGAGGAAGAATCAAAAGTCCACAGCAACGCAGGAAATGGTGTGGCTCAGATGCACTGCCTCCAATGTGCTGTGCAAACAGAACAGAATGGCAAGCCCAACTTCAGCTTTCTTTTCTTCTCTCTCCCACCTCCCCGCTCTCTTAAACTCTTAGGATTGAACGCAGGGCCTATTGCTATGCTCTGTCACTGAGCTTCGCTGCTCCCCTTCCTTCCTGTCCACCATTTCCTATTAAAGGAGCATGACCCTAACACCAACTTTGAGAAATATCTATTGCAATTATACCCATTTCAGAGATGAGAAAACGAATGTAGCAAAGTTAGGCATATTGTTCATGGTCAAGGTCACCTACAGTATGAAAATTTAAACAGATGTAGGCTTTGATTTTTTAAAGCCTATCTTTAATAAGGGTTTTTAAATGCTTTAGCCTCCCTTCTAGCGCACTATCTACCAGAGGTAGTGGGAAGGAAAGTTTAATAGAGCAAAGGAGGGTGTGAATTTGTTTAGAAATAGTTCTTTGGAGCAAATTCAGTCTTTGCTGTCAGGATATCAGCAGTTCAGTTTACAGGAACCAGCAATCGCAACTCAGTCTACTCACAAACGCCATTCATGAATCAGCCACGGCAGGTCGATCCAGAGGAAACCTGGAGGCTCTGCCCTATGCTGTTTAGAAGTAGTTCCTTGGGATGATTCCACTCTCCATTTGTTAGGATACCAGCAGTCCCATTTAGTAGTGTCAGGAGAGTAAACTCGAATCAGCAGTGTCACAAGCTAACAGAAACAGCCAGGCGTCCACTGAATGGGCACAAGTCAATAGGAGTCACCAGGACCAGCAAGGATGCCAGGAGAAGTTCTCTGCCATGCTTCACTGAATGAAGAGAAGATCAGCAAAGATCAAGACTCGAGACCAACAAATCGTCGTAACGCTAGCTATGCAAGCACACTGTCACTGTCCATTGAGTCCTATTTATACTACCTCCAAACATCAAATGTCCTCCCACAGGTCTTGCCCCAGCAAAACACCACATGAGTCTGTATCAGTCAGTTTTGGTATCCAGAAACTTTCACTTCCCTCTGCCAATCGGCCTGAGTCTGAGGAAGTGTCAGTAAGCCATCAGAACACCACCAGAAATTGTTTGGTGCATTTCTATGATGACCAAAGAATGGTAAGGCATACCAATACCTTCTAGCATCATCCACGGTCTGTCAGGCTATATTATATTCCTTCTAGACATCATGCGTGATTTCATGTGTTTGCTTTAGCGAAACATCCTTTCACCACTGTGCCCCAGCAAAAAATCATTTGGCATAAGTGACTTTCCAAAGAAACCGGAAGTTTCCACTTCACTTAGGCTTATTTAAATGTCCAATGTTCCGATACTTTAAAAATTATTTTGTTAATGTTAAGTGTATTGGTATTTTGCTTGAATGTGTGTCTATGCAACTTCTATGTTCCTGGTACCCAAGAAGTCCAGAGAGGGTGTTGGGTCCCCTGAAACTGGAGTTACAGATGGTTGTAACTCCCATGTGGGTGCTGAGAACCAAAGCCAGGACCCCTGGCAGAGCAGTAAGTGCTCTTAAAGCCCACCTTACAGCCCTCTCATATATTTTATCTCATTTTGGTTCTTCTTATTGGACACAGATTATTTTATTGTTGCATTTCTAAGTTGGAAACTTACTTTTCACAGTTGATTGTCCACAGAGATTAAAGGTAAAACAAGACTAACAGGCTGTATAGCATGTATATCATAATGCTCTTAGATTACATTTATTAATACTCTTTCCCTAATTCTGCTCCCTGGGAGATGACATTTGGCTATTAAGGTGCTGTGCAATTGTTTAAAGTTCAGTTTAAAGTCAAGCCTCCACCTCTATTTTAAAACTAAAAGATTTATTTATTTATTTATTTATTTATTTATTGGTGTGTGTGTGTGTGTATGTGTGTGTGTGTGTGTGTGTGTTTTAATCAAAGTTACATATAAGCTTTTAAAACAGGATGAGTAATTTTGGTGCTCTGGAAAGCTGAGCATTCCCTGAGGGACAGTTACAGCCATTTTACTTGGAGACCCTCACAGTGCCTCACCCAGGCCGTGTCTACTGTCTGTTCATCTCAGTTTCCTGCAGGCAGAGTCAACCCCAAGGGGCATATGTCCCCAGAGGATGCACAAGAACTCCTGCTTTCTTAGACCACCAGGCATGAGTGATAAAAATCACAAACAAAGCTCATCGTTTGCTGTTTGAACAGGGCAGGAGGATGCATCCACTTGGCTCACCATTTCCACAATGACAGACTTTGCTATCTCTGGAACAAGAAAGCCCAAATCATCTTCTTGTGTGACCATAAGTGCTGGGACTCTGGTCACTAGATAGTGCATACGTTTCTCCTCTTGAGGACTATAAACACAGCAAGCAAGTGTTCTTTCTGAAGGGAAAGCTGTAGCCACCGTCCAGATCTTCTACCAAGATACTTTTGCAGAGGCAGGTAGATTTCTGAGTTCGAGGCCAGCCTGATCTACAGAGTGAGTTCCAGGACAGCCAGGGCCATGCAGAGAAACCCTGTCTTGAAAAACAAAAACAAAAAAATATGCTTTTGATGGTGGAAAAGTATTATTTCCCATGATTGGGCTGTTGTTCTAAAGCATTGGATCTTTTTACATGATTTGGTTGTTTTTCCTCTGATTTTATGTCCTGAATATTCATTTTTAATTTTTTTAGTTTTCATTATGAAAGTATACAAAGCATGGGATAGGATGTGAATCTTGTTGAAATTAATTACCTTGTAAATCAACACATTTCTGTAGATCGTACTTACTCATCATTACCGTTCGAGAGTTTCCAGGAAAATATCTTCTGTATTATTTTTATTATTAACATATTTACACTGTCGATCCAGCCCTGCACCCTTTGTGAATCTGTTTTTAAAATAAATCTGACCTGATACCAGAGTGATCGGTGCAATAAAAATGCATGATGTGAGATTAATCAAATGTGGTCGGGTTCAATTTATAAGGGACACATTAAGAAAAATTATTTCTTGTTCGGGTATGCCACTCCAGTGAATCAAATGGAGCTGAGAATATTTCAGAGAGATACATGTAAAATCCATTCATTCAACAAACATTTATCATGCATTTACTGTGTTCATCACAGGGGATAAAATCAAGCTGAGCCAACAAGAAATGCACACAGGAGACAACTGTGGGGCCTAAGCAACTGTGCAGCTGTGGAATCCAGGCTGGATATCCCAGAATTCCACACACAAAAGCTCCAGGGGTGTGGGGTTCTGGATTTATTTCCATTCCCCCTGCTTCTACCCCTAGAAACTAGCCATTCATTTTTGCATAGGGGAAAAAAAAGTAGAGGAGGAATAATTTACATTGAAGATGGGTCTTACACTCTGTATATGTGAGGGAAATACATTTCTAACACAAGAAAATAAAGAAAACAAAACACACACCACCTTGGACACAGGTTCAAAGCCTGGCTCTGTTATAAACTGCTGGCTGACCTTGAACAAGTTTTCATTTCATTCACTTTTGATCTCCTCATCTACAATAGATGAGATCTATTGCAGGAATGAATTGAGATTATGACTGCAGTGAGTATTCACTAAATGTCCTCTACACAAGGACTGGAGAGAGTGACAGATCCTAGCTCAGAAGCCACCTATTGTCAAAGATGGAAACCAAATCCTATGCTTACCGTCCAACTGTTATCTGCCTCTTCACTACTTGAGCCAACAGGGAGAGACAGGTTGCCTTAGTGGTAGATGTGAGGGCTGGAGGCTCCACAGTGGTGAAGGCAGGCTGGGCATGGTAAGTCATGCCTGTAATCTCAGTACCTAAGTCATGAAGGTTATAGAGAATTGTAATTTTTGAGACCAGCCTGGTCTCAAAATTAGAGAGACCCATCACAAACAAACCAAACCAAACCAAAACAAGAAAAAAAAAAAAACCCTGTAAGGAAGGTGGGTTTACAAAGATAAACATCTTCTGGATGTTTTAGCATGGAGAGTCTGCAGAACTTGCTACCACCAAGCCTTAGGGAACTCAAAACCAGACAGAGCCAGGATTTCCTTAGTCATATTTGACACCAAGATCTACTGCCTAGCACAGGGTCTTGTCTGAGGTAAGCAATCATTAACACTTGAGCTTCGGTGCCACAGGCCTGGAATCCCAGGTCCTTAAGAGGATGGTAAGTTCAAAGCTAACCTGGGTAACTTATAAGACACTGACTGGGGGTAGGGGAACAGCTTAGTGTCAGAGTGCCTACCAAGCATGTGTGAGGCTCTATGTCAATTCCCAGCGCCATAAACAAAACAACCTAGCAAATCAAAGGCTACTTGTTGAGCAAAATAAATACCAATGCCCCATAAAATTCGGACAGGCACCTCTGTCTCCAAGTCTTGCCTCTCCTCTAGTCTCTCAGCTGTCTAACAGTATACAAGCAGCCACTAGCGCTGGGGAGGTATATCAGTGAAGTACTTACAGTGCAAGCACAGGGTTCTACATTCAAGTCCCTTAAAAAACTAGGTTTGGCAGAACCTTGTAACCCTAGCCCTAGGAAGGCAGATGTCTGTGGCCCCATGGCCAGCCAGCCGAGTCTAATTGGTAAGTTGCAGGCCAATAAAAGTCATCACCTTAAAACAAAACAAAACACCCAAGGTAGGCTGTACCTGAAGAACACCTGAGGAGACCCCTCCACACTCAGCAGCAAACTCCTGACCTGCCTTTACTTCCCAAGTGCTGTAATCATAGGCACGCGCCACCACACCCATGTTATGTAGCTCTGAAGATCAAACCCAGGGCTTTGCCAATGCTGGGCAAGCAGTCTACCAACTGAACCACAGCCCCAGCCCTCAAAGGGCTTTTATGAAGATCAAATACATTAACTTTTGTAAGGCGCCAAGTGTGCCCTTGCCACACTTGTCACATGAAGCATCCACATTGATTTTGTTTGGGTTCTGTGAGCACTAAATGAGAAAACCATTAAAGACAGCAAGTGTTTGTGGAGGAAAGGGAAGGCAATAGAAATTGCCAGCCCTGCAGTGAAACCCTGTCCTGAGCAGACTCCAAAAGATGTAGCCCCAGATTCAACAGGATCAGATGCAACTGAGATTTTTCTTCTGCTTGTGCCCAGCCCAAGTTGACTTAGGGCAGCCAAGCACCTGCGGTCCCTCTGGTTTCTCCTTGCCGTGTCCCCACTCCCAGCCCTTCAGGTACCAGATGATGCCTAGTGTAGTTGGTTGTCCTTTAAAAATAACTTAGAAGAGAAAGGGCTTATTTCCTATCATAATTCCAGGAAAAAGAGAGAGAGAGAGAGAGAGAGAGAGAGAGAGAGAGAGAGAGAGAGAACGAATTGCAAGCATGCTTGTTGTTTACCTTCTCTGTTCTTCAATAGATCAGGATCCAAACTCAGGGAATGGAGCTGCCCAGAATGAATCTGTCTTCCCACCTCTGTTAAGGTAATCAACACAGTGCCTGGGGACATATTGACAGGACAATCCCTCACTGAGATTCTCTTCCCAGGGGACTCTCGATTCTATTGAATTCCTAATTAAAACTAACCATTGCAACATCCTGAGCCAAAAGCTCAAAGTAGGGTCTCTGGGCTAAATTACTCCTAAACTATTCCAGGGTCCTTCATGGCTATATGTTGTCTTTGTACCCATAACCAACAACTGACACCCTGTTGTCTTCACAGAGATGGAACATCTCCCCTCTCATCTACCTTTTCTCTTCCTCTTTTTGGAATTTCAGGGATCCCAAGCCCACCAGAAACCACTGGCTCTATTAGGATAGTCAGAGCTGTACTGGCCTTCTTCCTGCCCACAGGACACTAGCTCTCAAATGGTTCTTGGCCCTTGGTAAGGTCAATTACAACGTGTCAGCGCAGCAAGCCTAGCTCTGCAGACTACACCCTTATTTCTTGTCCACTCATTTTGTCCCTCACATATGTCTCTAACTGAAGTAACTCAGTCTTTTCTTTGAGGCAGCTCGGAAGGCCAGTGGCGTTACTCTAGTTCTCATGGTGTCCAGTGCTCACGAAGCACGAAGCTTAGTGCAGAAGAATCATAATACCACAAGGCAGTTCATCTCCGAGGTAGAGATGTGTGTGTCTGAGATCAGTGGGAATAGAAGGAAGGCCTCACAGCTGGGAGCCCTTCCAAGCCCTATCCCTTTAAAAATTAACTAATTAATTAGTTAAAATTAATGGTTTCTGGTAGGGCATGAATCCCTGGGATTTAGTGATCCCAAAAAGAGGAAGAAAAAACAGAGATGTTCCGTTTCTGTGAAAACGGGGTGTCAGTTGTTGGTCATGGTACAAAGACCATATAGCCCTGAAAGACCTTGGAGTAGTTAAGGACTAGTTTAGTGAGTAGTGAGGTGGTTCCTCACTGTGTAGCCTAGAGCTGTGTAAAGCAGGCTGGCCTCAGACTCACAGAGATCTTCCCCCCCTCTACCTCCCAAGTGATGGGATTCCAAGGTGTCTGCTGCCCACCCTGCCTTCTGTCGCTCATCAGTAGCTTCTCCATTTCTCCCTGTACAGTTGACTAAGATTTGCCCCAGAAGTTTAGGGATTGCACATCCTTGGTTTAAACTGTCATCAAACAAAATATGTTTTTCTTTTTCTTCCTTCCTTTCTTTCTTTCTTTCTTGCTTTTGAGGTTGTAATTCAATTACAACATTTCTCCCTTACCTTTCCTCCCTCCAAAGGTACCATATACTCTCTTCTTGTTTCCCTTTAAATTCATAGCCTCTTTTTTTAAAAATTAATTGTTAATTGCATATACACGCATGAATATAAATTTCTAAATATAACAGTTTAGTCTGTATAATGTTACTGTATATGAAGAGAAACTGTTTTATACTTGGATCAAGTGTCCTATCCCCGGTCCAGAAATTTAATGTTGTGATTTTTTTTTTCTTGAAATAGCCATGAATAATCCAGATAACAAAAATTTGCAAACATTATTTATGTTCACACATGTGGTTAGCCTCATTGTCTCCCTTCACATGAGTCATCATTGACTTATTCATTTCACCCTTCCCCCTTATCATTCTGCTACATGTAGGTAGGAGCTGGGTTCAGTGGTATGGCACATGCGTAGTAAAGCTCTGGATTTGATCTCTAACACTACACACACACATACACACACACACACACACACACACACACACCACATATATACTACACACACCACTCACACATAGCACATCTACACCACACACATACCCCACACACATACTATACACACTACACACATAGCATATACACACCACACCCCCACACTATACACAGCCCCATTTCCCCACATACACTATAAAAACAAACATATGCCACATACATACACCACACATACACCATACACACATCCTACATAGACATAGACATATACTACACACACACACACACACACACACACACACACACCACGAACACATCGCATTACACACATACACACAGACATGAAACAGAATAGGAAATGCATTTTAAGGAAAATATCCCACGAGGTTATTTGTACAAATATAAAGCCTTAAATATATACTTGAATAGGCACTTTCCCTCATTAACACATCCTTAATTACAATGGTATAAAATGTCTTTCTGAGTCCATTGAGTTGTTTCTGTGTTTAAATCTGAACTGGAAACAAAAATGGAAGAGATCATCAAAGGTAGCATGCAGTGGCTTCTAACAGAAGCAAGTTTACAACCTGCACATAAGTTCTTAGGAGATAATATCACCAAGAACTCTTTGATGGCCCCCTTATGGCTAGAAGAAATAATTTTAGAAAATTTATTTTCCCATCAGCATATTGTAGCATAATTCTTAAAGAACTTTTACTTTAAATCAGTTTTATTGTGAGCCCAGAAAAGAAACGGGACCAACAGATGAACCTGGTGTCAACAGGAAGCCGGGGGATAGAAAGAAATATGCCCTGGGGCTACTTGTTGTGAAGAAATGAAACTTGGGATTTATGCACCACCTTAAAAAATAATCTCTCTAGGTACACCATTCAGCATTTATTTAAACCTAGGCTGAAGCATTGGGATGTTTCAAATGAAAGAATATGCCTTTGTTTTATGATAGTGATTTTGAAAAATATTCTATTTATTCATTTATTTAACAAGTATTTTGTAAGAATCAACTATATTCTAGGTATAGTTCAGAATATAAAGTTCAGTGTCACTAGACCTTGTCTTCAAAGAACCGTGTATATAAGACAGATTCCTGGGAGCTACATTAAAAGTAGATCAACTCTTGTGCACTGTGGGTGGAAACACAAAATGGCAGTAACACTACGGAAAGCCACAGGGCAGGTTCTTCTAAACCTAAAGATGGTGTCATGATAGGACTCAGCAATTCACTCCTTGGACACAGAACCCGGAAGTGAACTGGAACACTCAGACACTCATGTTCATAGTGTCATTCACGGTAGCCATAGCAACACAAGTGTCTATTGATGGATAATAGGTGCGAAAAATGTGGTTTATGAATACAATAGACAACTATTTCATCTCAAAAAGGAAATTCTGGTAGATGTCTCTGCATGGGTGGACTGTAAAGTGGGTGTGCACAGATGCTGTGTGATCACAATTATATGAGATACCTCCAGCATCACCTTCAGGGTTAGGGTGCTGCTCAGCAGCACAGATGTTGCTGAGCATGCCTGAAGTCCTGAGTTTCAGCCTGGGTGGGTACTGCAAACTTCCAGACAACTGATTATAAGACTTGGCTAGGAAATACATTGTAAAGGAAGAGTTCATGGAATGACTGCTTCCAGCAGGAAGTACGTCACGATTTGATTTGACATTGATGTCTTGCTGTGGAGAGTGCCATGCTATATATATGGTCTCCCTGAATGCTGAATCCCTCCTGCTTAACATGCACAATGTGCTTGCTTAACATGAACAATGCCCTGGGTTTGACCAGTACATGCCTGTAATCTTAGAGATCAGGAAGTAGAGACTGGAGGATGAAAAGTTCAAAGCTGTTCTCAGAGACATAAGGAGTTTGAGCCTAATCTGTGCTAGGTAGAGATCCTATATCCATAGTGAGTTGGAGGTAGAGACAACTTGGTCTATATAGGGATTCCAGATCAACCAAGAACTGCATAGCAAGACTATTTCATATAAATAAATAAAGGCTGTTGTTATGGAACTTGGAGAATGGAGGAGGAGCTGGATTTTGAGCCACATGGCTGGCTCAAGGGTGAACCAACAGGTTGTTGAGGGAGAAATGGTAGGGAGAGAAAGAAAGAGAAAAAGAAGAAAGGGAAAGAGAGGAGAACTGGGCATTGTGGGGCCCAGCACTTGGGAGGCAGAGACAAGGTGGATCTCTGAATAAGAGATGAACCCGGTCTATAAAGCGATCAAGTATGGGACAGGGATAGACAGGGCTACAAAAGGAGAGATAAGGAAAAGGGAAAAGAGAATAAAGGCAGGCAGAGGAAAGGGCTAAGCAAGTGGGAGCCTGCAGCCTGTCCAAGCAGGTTCTTGGGAGGTTGAGGATGAGCAATGCTTGAGTCCAAGAGTTGAAGACTCTCCATTTACACATAAGAAAGCAGAGAAGTAATATGTAGTAGTCGAGTAGCCGAGGGGTGGAGTTAGGCTCTCACTTGGCTCTAGTCTGACTCCAGTCTGCTCGCAGCCCCTTTTATTTATTTTATAATGCAGGATGGGGTTGGGTGGGTGGCTGGGGGGTGAGGCCTCATGAGCACATGTTAGGCAAGTGCTCTACCACCGAGATGCAACCCAGACCTCTTTTTAACCTTTACTGTGAGGTTATCCCTATACTGGGGGTAGCCTTGGTTCACTAGTAACACAATCAGGGGTCTCGCCTTTGGGATCTTCTTGTCTCAGCCCTATGGTGGCTTGAATTGCAGGCCTGTAGCACTAGGCCTGGTCAGACCCACAAATCATAACTAGAGAGTTAGTGACCATACTTTTACTTTCTGTTAGATTCTGCTTTCCTTGTTAATTAGTATTAGGATTGTGTTTGCCTACATATACTGGAAATATGTATACAACACTGGCTTAAAGAAGATGTAATTTCATTCTTCCCCTGGTAAGAGATGTGCAGAAGGCAAGCAAGTGCTGGAATCATCCCTTGGATGGTGATGTCATGTGCCCCCTGAAGCCTAGGAGCTTCATTTCCTGCCCTGGCGTTTCAGGTCATGTCCACAGTTCTCAGGCCATCTCATGGTCCCAGATAACTCCTTCAGTCCCAGCCCTCCACTGCAGGCTGGGGAGAAGAAAGGAGAAGGAAGAAAAAAGTGCTTTTGACTAAGGTAGCCTTCTATAACCAGCAGGACTCTTAGAAATCTGTATGCACTTCTCAAAGGACAGAAAATGCAATCACAGGACTCAGCTTTGAGAGACCTAAGACATGGAACTTGGTTGAAGTAAGAAAGCATCCTGATGCTGAGGGGAAAGTACTTTAAGAAGGCCTGGCTTTCTCTCAAGGCTGTCCATGAACCTTATCTTTTGTTTATCTCTAGGGTACTGGTGATAAAATTCTGAAGCTAATTGCCTGAATTCCCTTTAATCCAATAACGGGCATGGAAGCCAGCCAAAAATTCAGGATTTCCAGGCCTTCTTCATTTCTGATCATGTCAACTACGAGTGTGAGCATTCCTACGTTCCTTCTCAGCTGAGTTCAATAATTCAATAGAATGACACAGAACTTAAGAAAACTCTATATACTTAATGATTATGGTATTGCTGTAAAGGATGAAAATCGGGACCAGTCAACAAGATGGGTCAAGATCAAGGTCTAAGATGATCTTGAATACAGAATGAGGGCCACTCTCTCTATAGTAAGAGCTTATCATCCTCCTGACAGATGGACACATTTGTCACACAGGAAATTTCACTGAACATAGGTGTCCAGAGTTTTCATCATGACTTTGTGGTAGGTTGGAATGGAAAATATCCCCCATGTACTCGAGTATTTGAGCACTTGGTCTTTCACTGGTGGCTCTGTTGGGGGAGATTGTGGCACCTTTAGGAAGAGTGGAGCCTTGTTGAAAGACCAAGTTCACTGGGGGTGGACTTTGATAAATTGTAGTCTCACCTCATTTCCTGTTGGCTCTTTCTGTGTATGAATGAAAAAGTGATTAGCCAATTTTTTCTCCTTATACCATGTCACATCTTCCCCGGCTATGATGGCCTTTATCCCACTCGAACTATAAGCCACAATAAACTTTTTCTCTTAAGTTGCTGTGATGGTTTGTATATGCTCGGCCCAGGGAGTGGCACTATTAGAAAGTGGTGACCTTGTTGGAGTAGGTGTGTCACTGTGGGCATGGGCTTTAAGACCCTCATCCTAGCTGCCTGGAAGCCAATATTCTGCTAGTAGCCTACAGATGAAGATGTAGAACTCTCAGTTCCTCCTGCACCATGCCTGCCTGGATGCTGCCATGTTCCCACCTTGATGATAATGGACTGCACCTCTGAACTTGTAAGCCAGCCCCAATTAAATGTTGTCCTTATAAGAGTTCTCTTGGTCATGGTACCTGTTCACAGCAGTAAAACCCTAACCAAGACAGTAGACAGTTGCTTTTAGATTTTATCATAGCAATTGTAAAGTAATTAATACAGTGGATAGGCCTGATTGGTTCAATCATTGGCCTTAGGACTGAACTCAAAATTTCTTTTCCTTCCTTCCCTCTGTTGGATGATGAAGCTAGCTTACAACCCTAACCTTCTAACTATATCAATGAATTTTCTGGTGACCAGCTGCTAGCTTATGTCTTTAGCATAGAACCAGGTGTGATATAAGGGCTCATGAATAATACCATTTCCCATCACTTGGTAAACTCCAAGGGCTTTGAATGTTACTTCACAGGAAATTAGTACACAGAACAGACCATCCAGGTCACATACACTGTAACCCTAGCACTTGGGAGGTGGAAGCAGAAGACTTATGAGTTCAGTGATATAGTCTGCTACACTTTGAGGACAGCCTAGGGTACATGAGATGCTGTTTTGGGGGGAAAAAGCCACAGTGTATCTGCCAGATGTGGTGGCACACACCTTTGATCCCAGCAACTGGGAGGCAGAGGCAGGTGGAGCTCTGTGAACATAGTGAGTTTTAGGCAAGCCAGGGCCTCATAGTGGTACTCTGCCTCAAACCAACCAACCAACCAACCAACCAACCAACCAACCAACCAACCAAATACACCTATCCACACAATCAAACTTACAACAAAATATATACCCCCAAAACAAACCCACAGGAGCATACCTAACTTTTTTTTCTTGGATACAGACCTTGTACTGTTTAAACCAGTCTTGAACGGGAAAACTTCCTGCCTCAGCCTCTGGAGTAACTGGAATTACAGGCCATGTGCCACTATGCTCAGCTACAAACAAAACAAAACAACCCATACAATATCTTGCCCCTAATATGTGCCAGGCACTGTGCTTAATTATCTCTTTCCTTCACTCTTTCAGTTCCTTCTCTGTTTGCCTTCTCTTTCCTTCCTCCCTACAGTGCCTCTATCATCTATCTACAAGGAACAGAAAACTCTTTATATAGAAGTGGTCTAGTAGGAACTGAACTCATGTGTGCCTTCCCTTGGATATTCAGCAGTGATGCTGGTTTGGTATGGATGCTCAGCAATACCTCCAGACAACTAGGGTCTCCCTAGTTCTCATCCTCACCTCTTGAGCTTAATTACTTTTTGTTTGTTTGTTTGTTTTATTTTTTTATAGTATGTTCTTTCTGTGTAGCCCCGGCTATCTTGGAACTCACTCTGTAGACCAGTTAGCCTTCAACACACAGAAATCTACCTGTTTCTGCCTCCCCAGGGATGAGCTCTTTTTGTTTGATTTTTAAAATTGTATTTATTTATTGTATGTTTACATGTATGTGAGGTGTCTGCCATATTGTGTATGCCACTTGCCAGAGTCAGTTTTCTTCCTCCACCATGTAGGCCATGGGAATTGGACTCAAGCTGTCAGGTTTGGCAAGCAAGTATGCTTACCTGCTGAGCCATCTAGCTAGCCCCTGGGAATCCAGCAGCAGGGATGGCCTTGGGCTCACTACTTAGCTGAAGATGATTTTGATCTTCCTGCTTCCATTTCTCTCTCTCTCTCTCTTTTTTTTTTCACCCCTTATTTGGAAAACAGGGCAACATAAAGTTTTAGATTCTTAAATGAATTAATATGGTAATAAAAGTACGGCCTGAATTTGAAGAGTAAGTGGTTTTCCAGTTTGGGGGTAGGAGGTGCAAGATCATCTCCAAAGGAGAAGACAAGACATACTCAGTGAGCCACCAAAGGGTTTGTTTGGCTTCCACTCACTGAGGGCAAGTGGTGCAGTCCAGGCTAACCATCTATACTTTGTCATTTGTCACAGCAAATCAGAGTCTCCAATTGTTCAAAGTAATTGTAGGCACAAGAGAGAAAGCAACTCCAGACTGACTTATTAATTGATCGGGATGACTATGAAGTGTCCACCATTCTTGAGGTGGCAGAAGTCTTCAGAGTGATTGTTGGAGCAGGGAACCTTTCATGAGCTCCCAGTTGTTATACAGTGCGTAGAGACTGGTGAGTGTCAGTTCTGCCAGGCCACCGTGTGCTATTCCTTAAAGATCACTTGCACATTTATACAACATTCCCGTCATGGTTCCAGCTGGTACTGTGTTGAGGTCCTCTTCTGCACCCCTTGTTTTCTCAGTGATAACACCAAAAGCACTACAGAGCAAAGCCAGGGAACCTAGAGTATTAACCCAAAATGCCCCTTGCCTGGTCACCATATGCAAGATCTGTATATTTCTTGGTTTGGACCAGGCCATGCTCTGAGTTTCCTGCAGTCCTAAACGAAGACTGTTCATTGCCCGGAAGGCATCTCCTGTCATGCAACATCCTACAATGGTAAAGAAAGCTAGTGCAAATCTGCCTCTGGCTTTATTAGCTCAAGTGGGCAAAACAAATTCATCGGTATCCTGAACGAGATAGCGTGGATCCATATTTAAGTAAGGAGACAGGGGATTCATACCGGTCAGCAGGATGCTGGCCAAATCAGCGTTCTAGTAACCCGCTCCTCCAGCTCCGAAAAAGCCAGCTAACCCTCTGGTGGATTTGTTGCCACTTCCTCTGCCACCCTCCATGAGGTCGCAGCAAAGGCAGGCGGTGGGCTTCCCATCATGACCTCACCCCGGGGTCGTGTGCTGGGAGGGCCGGACACCAACAGCGGGAAGACCCACGTTTCTGCTTCCATCTCTTATATACTGGGATTATAGGCTTGGGTACCACACCTAGGTTTAGGATTATTTTGGCAAATGTTTTATTGCATGTATTTATTACTATAAGGTCTTTTCAAGAAAAATGAGAAGCTAATACAGGACTTTTCAGTGTCATGTATCCTGTTTCTCTAGCATATTAATACAGTACTACTCTAATTTCATTTTGTTGCTATGAGAAAACACTGACTTGAAGCAAATTAGGGGAGGAAAAGGCTTATTTCATCTTATATTTTATAGTCTATCATTAAAAGAGGTATGCATAGGAACTCAGCAATAATGTAGAAACCATGGAGGAACACTGCTTGGCTCAAGATTATCTGTTTTCTTACACAGCCCAGGATCACCTGCTTAGGAACGTTACTGCTCACAGTGGGCTAGGTCCTTCTATGTAAAATATCAAGACAATCCCTCACAGACATGCCCATAGATCAATTTCATCCAGGCAATTCCTCAATGGAAGTTTTTTGCTCAGATGATTCTACACTGTACCATGCTAACTAGAACCTTTGCTATTAGCCAAAATTCATAGTTTACACTTTCTTAGCTTTAAAAAAATTCTGATATAATTTCCTATTCCAGATTTCAGTCTGGATATGAGATAAGATCCAGTCATCCTGTTCCCTTAGACTATTCTTGTTTGTGACAGTTCTCACTACTCTTTGTTTTTTGATGAATTTGGCAGCTTCTAGGAGTATTGGCCAAATATTTTGTTGGATGTCCTTCACTGGGACTTGTCCAGTGCTTCCCTCATAATCAGATGGTGTTATGAGCCTTAAAAGGAAGGAAAACCATCAACCATGTTGATTTTTATCCTTATATGGTCATTTCCTTATCACTAGATGGCCCCCACTGCCATCCAAGAATTAGGGCTATGTTCATCAGTGGAAAGAAGCAGAAGATGCAAAGAGAGAGGAGCCATGGCTGACTGGCTGGCTTTATTTCTATTAAGAAAACTATGGGCTGGAGAGATGGCTCAGCAGTTAAGAACACTGACTGCTCTTCCCAGAAGGTCCTGAGTTCAATTCCCAGCAACCACACGGTGGCTCACAACCAAATAAATACAAATAAATAAATAAATAAATAAACAAATAAATAAATAAATCTTTTTTGTTTGTTTTTGTTTGTTTGTTTTTTTGCTTTGGTTTTTTGTTTGTTTGTTTTTTCGAGACAGGGTTTCTCTGTGTAGCCCTGGCTGTCTTGGAACTTACTCTGTAGATGGCCTCGAACTCAGAAATCTGCCTGCCTCTGTCTCCCAAGTGCTTGGATTAAAGGTGTGAGCCACCACTGCCTGGCTTTAATAAATCTTAAAAAAACCAACCAAACAAACAAACAATTTCTCCTTCTTGACAAGTTCAGAAGATAGAGACCATGACTATAACTGAGAACATAGCAATTGGTCTGAATCATGCCGCATGAATAAGGAGGGCCAATAGATGACAGGCAAGCAATTGAGAGTATTGGCCCTAGTGCTGTCTATATAAAGAAGAGACAGCATTGGACTAATTACAACAAGGAATCAACACATATAAATAGATTATCAACACATATAAATAAATGGCTCTCTTTAGCAAACTTTATTCTCTCTCAATCACTATTCTCTCTCTGTCTTCTGTCTCTGTCTCACTGTGTAACACAGACTGTCCTCAAATTCTGGATCCTCCTGCCTCAGCCTCTTTGAAGGGTCTTATTGTAGAAAGGTGGATGAATAGATATTCACTGATCCTTTGATTATGTTACATGTCGAAAGCGTCCAGTGTAAAGGCCAATTCTAGAGATTCATGCCTAAAGCAGTAGAAACAATGGAAGAGTCATACTTTGAGGAATGTTCTAGTTTACTTTTTTCTTACGCAATACAACACTGATCAGATCAATTAGGAGGAAGAAAGGTTAAGGTCCACCATCAAGGGAAATCAAGGCAGGAGCTCAAGGACATTGGATTCAGGAACTGAAGCAGAGACCTTGAAGGAACCCTGATTATTGGTTTGTTTCTCCTGGCTTGCTAAGTGACTTTTTTTTTTTTTTTAATAAACTCTAGGATCACCTACCCAGGGATAGCACTTCCCACATTAGGCTGAGTTACTAAATTACGAATTTTGTTCCCCCTTTTAAGAAGGAATTAAATGTCCACATTTTGGTCTTCCTTCTTCTTGAGTTTCTTGTGGTTTGTGGGTTGTTCTTCCTGTATTCTGAATTTCTGGGCTAATAACCATTTATCAGAGAGTGCATACCATGTGTATTCTCTTGTGGAAAGAGTTGCAGAGACTAACTATGGAGGAGAGACTGAAAGGACGACAAGCCAGCCTAATTTAGCTATCTCCTGAGAGGCTCTGACAGTACCTGACTAATACAGATGTAGAGGCTCACAGCCATCCATTGAACTGAGTACAGGGTCCCCAGTGAAGGAGTTAGAGAAAGGACCAAAGGAGCTGAAGGGTTTGCAGCCCATTAGGGCGAACAACAATATGAACCAACTAGTACCCTCAGAGTTCCCAGGGACTTAACCACCAACCAAGGAGTACACATGGTGGGACTGATTGTTTTGGCAGCATATGTATAGTAGAGGATTGCAAAGTCAATCATCAATGGGAGGAGAGGCCCTTGGCTCTGTGAAGGTTCTGTGCCCCAGTGTAGGGAAATGCCAGGGCTGATAAGTGGGAGAGGGTGGGGTGGCAAGCATGGGGATGGGGGAGGGAACAGGGGTTTGTTCTTGTTGTTTTTGTTTGTTTGTTTGGAGGGGAAACTGGGAAAGGAGAAATCATATGACATGTAAATAAAGAAAATAACAAACAAACAAAAACAAAAAGCACTAGCTGCTATTCCAGAGGTCCTGAGTTGAATTCCCAGCAACCACATGATGGCTCACAACCATCTGTAATGGGATCAGATGCTCTCTTCTGGTGTGTCTGAAGATAGCTACAATGTATTCATATAGATAAAATAAATAACTCTTTAAAAAAACCATATTTTTTCTTAGCCAGCTAAGTTCTATTTTTTCTTCCTTAAACCAAACCAGTTGCATATTGAAGTCACATCTTAAGACACCTTGCCTTTAATACCACTTTGTCACTGTTAATGTTACAAGAATGTCCACTTGCCAAAAGTAAATTACATTTTCCTTGACTTTTAAAGTAATCACCACTTTAGAAACAACAAAGAGAGATTCAGGCACTTAGTGAAGGTCTTTTTTATTAATCTGTGAAGGCATGGCTGTGACTTACATTAGTAAACAGAGATAAGGCAACCTCAGATAATGGGGGTCTGGGGTGTAGCTCAGGTGGTGGATGGCTTGCTAAGCATGCAGGATGCCTGGGTTTCATCCCTAACAGAGCATAAACCATTAGCATTCTGGAGGATAGATGAAGAAAGATCAGAATTTGTAGGTCATTCTTAGGTACATAGTGAATTCAAGCCAGCCCAGGGTATACTAAGATTTTATGTTAAAACAAACAAACAAACAAACAAACAAACAAACAGCAACAATGAGAGAGAGAGAGAGAGAGAGAAAGGAGAGAGAAGAGAAAGGAGAGAAAGGAGAGAAGTGACTAGAGCGATAGCTCAGTGGTTAAGAATCATGGCTGCTCTTCCAAAGGACCCTGGTCTGAGTCCCAGGATCTACATGTCATACTAAAACTGCCTGTAATTCCAGTCCCAAGGGAATCTGACACCCTCTTCTGGCCTCCACGGACACCTGGCTCACATATGGTTTAACAGATGTACATGTAGACAAAACACTTATACACATAAAAGTAAAAATAAATAATATCTTTAAAAAATATACTTTACCTCAACCACAATTGCCAGTGAGCCTGTGAAGGAAACCCTGCTAGGACCTACTAGCTTTTTTCACTTATCCTAATAATAATAACCAAATGGGAAGTCTCCTAAGCAAAAGGTCTGTCTGATCTCAGTTACTGCAGAAATATCAGGTTTCCATTCCTCCAAATGACCACAGATTTAGAGGTGTGTGCTGTAACCTAGCTGCAGATGTCAGGCATGTAACAAGTTTGTTTTATTCCTAATTGCTGGCATTTGCTTAAGTGCTTCCTTAATTCTAATTTATGTTTTTATGTTCTAGTTTGTTTACAAAGCCCATAGTTCCCAATTGTCTTTATTTGCTTAAGTGTTTCTTTAATTTTATTTACATTTTTATATACGTTGCTTTGCTTACATAACTCATTGTTTGGAGCAGGCTAGGAATAACCATAAATCCCCATTGCTAATTAGCCTCATCCTCATGACTGATTAGTCAAGATTATGAGCCTAGAAGGAGGGCAGGAAGGAGGCCTAAAGTGGCTCACAGGATCATTGAATTTCAGAGCTGGAAAGAATCTGAGAGCTTACAGTATATTTCAGTTAAAAATCTGTGAATTTTACATCTTCAGCATTGAAGAATCACAAAAAAGTTGTTTGCTTGCTCTCACTCCTTTATATATATATATATATATATATATATAAAAAAGCGGAAGGATTTGGCGACAGTTTGAAAAACAAGTTTAGAGTAGAGAAAATCCAATCAATGATGGCTGTAACTCATAATGAGTACTTGAAGATTCAGCAACTTGACACACACAAGAACAGAGAATATTAATGAACTCAGAGGAGGCTCTTTGGACTTAAGCAGGGTAGATTGTCTGGAACTCCTTCCCCAGCAGCTGTGCAGTTGGTAAGGCTTGTAGCTTGCCTAGCCTGTGAGTTTGGCTGTTAGCTTTGCAGTGGGAAGTATTTAAAATCACACTCAACATACGAAGGAAAGAACCTGGAACTGAGTAGCCTGCTTTATTCCAAGACTCCATCTGGCATTTAAAGAACTGCTTGTCCTACATTCAACCCTGCAGAGTAACAGCCATTTTTCATCTCCTCACACCTCTATTTTTAGTTTCAGGTAAGAGAGCTTATTGAGTCTGAGAAAGGAACATTTAGAGGTAAGAGCCACCAGTTAAAAACTTAACCTAGGGTGATCTCCATGGATTTAAAATGAGATCATGTTGACTCCTCAGCCTGAGAGATGAGGTCGAGATCAACCTCAAGACTTCACCGGAGGTGTAGGTGCAGATTCCAACACCGTTTAAGCCTTTAGGCTCTCTTGGGCAGAAGTGTTATGAAGAGGTGTTACAGATGTAAATTCGTAGCTGAAGTTGACTACTGCGGAAGGGGTAATTGACAGGTGAAATCCAGTCCATTTCTAAACAAACTTGTCTGTTAGACTATTGTCTCGCTCTCCGCAGGCTTCGCACACCTGCCAGAGTAGTCCCCGGATCTCTAGGACTTGTCGAGTGTGCAAAGTGCAGTTAGCTTAGAAATTAGTCCTGGACTTCACTCTCTCCAGCCGACGTGTTTCCCCGTGACCTTTCCATCTGCTACCTTTTCAGAGAAGAGCTCTGTCCATGCGAAACCACAGGCTCCCACTCTAACTGGTCACTCCTTGAGGGACAGCGCCTGGCCCTAGTGCCAGAGCTAACTCCAAGCCTTGACTTCGGGTTACCATGGCGACCGTGGGACGGGCAGGGCTTTTAGACCCTCTTTCCCGGTCTCAGCCCAGGACTTTCGAACGCTCCAATTGGGACAACCCTTTCTTGGCTCTGTCCCGCCTCGTTAGGCGCTGAGCGCAAAACGATTGGCCCTGGGCTTGCGGCCTTGTGCCCAGAGGGTACCACCTCTTGGCAGGAAGAGCGGGAAAGTATAACCAGGCTCGGTCCGAGGCGTGAAACTCGTCTCAGGCAACCGGGGACCAAACTGTCGGCTACGGGGAGACTTTATCCGGTCCTATATAACATTCCTAAGTCTCCAGCTGCTCATAATAGGGAAGGAGCAGAATCCGGGGGCCACACTTTGCTGGCTGGGCTGACCATCTGTGGAGCGCGGACGCGAGGAGCCGCAGGGCTGCTCCCGGGCGGGCTCTCAGGCGTCCCACAGCGGAGGCCCGAGCCGACCGGCTGAGTTCTAGGGGCGGGGCCAGTGGCGGCGGCGGGAGGCTCAAAGCCCAATGAGAGACGGCCCCGCCCCCGGAGGCGGGGCATCCGGGGCGCTCCCCCCGCCCTTCAGCTCTCCCCGCCCCTCCCCCCGCGGGCGCCGGGGCCGCAGTGAGTGAGTGGCACTGGCAGCCTGTCAATCCCTCAGCCGAGCGGCCTCCGAGCCTGGTCCACGGCGGCTGCCGACTGGGTGCGCGGCACCGGAGGCGGCGGCGGCGAGTCCTCCCGCCTCATCAATCTGCTGTCCGCCCGGCGTGCGGCCCGCCGGGGCCCTCCACCGGGCTCCGTGTCCCCGCCGCGCCGGCCCGCCGGCTCCCAAACTTTCCTCCTCCGCCCCTCTCGTTCCCCGCGGCCCGCCCGTCGGCCTCCTCCTCCTCCTCCTCTGCCGCCGCCCGCCGCCGCCGCCGCTCCCTCCCCCGGGGCCGCCGGTGCTCCGATCCCGCCCGGTTGAGGCGGCGGCGGCGGCGGCGGCGGCGGCGGCGGGCGGTGGCAGTCGGCTGAGGGAGGGGACCGTTCTGGCTGGCGCGGGCGGCGGCCGCGGCGTCCCGGCAACTCGGCTGGCGCTGAGGACCAAGTTGTGCGGGGCGGCCCGGCGCGGCGCGGGGCGCTGAGGAGGCGGCGCGGCGGCCGCGGGAGGGCAGCGGGCACCACCGCCTTCGCCTCCGCCGGCGAGCGCGCCGCTTCCGCCCGCCGCTGTCCTCAGTCTCCTCCGCGGCGGAAGCCCGAGCCGGACGCCGGTCCGCGTCCCCTCAGCCGCGGGCCGCGCCGGGCCAGGCCGCCCCCTCCCGCGCGGGCGGGGAGCGCGCGGCCGCCTCCCCCTCCCCCTCCCCCTCTTTCTTCTCCTCCCTCGCCGCCGCCGCCGCCGCCGCCGCCGCCGCCGCCTCCTCCTCAGCCTTCGCCTCCGCTGCCGCCGCCCGCTCCCGCCCGCGCGCGGCGGGATGGACGATCAATCCAGGATGCTGCAGACTCTGGCCGGGGTGAACCTGGCCGGCCACTCGGTCCAGGGGGGTATGGCTCTGCCACCTCCCCCTCACGGCCACGAAGGGGCGGACGGCGACGGCAGGAAGCAGGACATCGGCGACATCCTCCACCAGATCATGACCATCACCGACCAGAGCTTGGACGAGGCGCAAGCAAAGTTGGTGTCGTCTCATTAAGCATCTTTTGTGTGTGTACGGGAGCCGGGCTCGGGCCCGGGTGGCTCCCGGGACCGGGGCCTCAGTCTCGGGCGGGAACTTTCTCCGCCCGCCGGGCACTTGCCGTGTCTTCTCCCCCCCCCCCCCCCCCCATCGCGCGGGCAAAGTTGCTCGCCCGGCTCGGGACAAACTCCATCAGTGCTTCGTCCGTGCCCCGCTGCCCGGCCCCCTGCCCGGATTTAAACCTCCCGCCTGGACCCCGGTGCGCTCCGCGTCCCAGCCGGGTCCGGAGCCGCACCGCAGGGAAGTGCAACTTTCTCCGCCAGCCCAGACTCAGGGCATGCACTCCCCTCGGCCCAGTCTGGGGTGACCGACTGCTTCCCCGCACGTCCCTTTACGGGAGCGCCAAGTTCGCTAGGAGGGAGGGCCGCTTGGCAAACTTTGGCGGAGCTGTCACCGGCTGATTATCAGCCGCCGGCCAGCCACTGCGCCCGCTTCTCCGGTCGAGCTTGGGCGTTGAGGTTCCCTCCGAGCCGGTCTGGTCCCTTGGGTCCCCGCCGCGGCCCCCGGAGCGGAGCCTCTTGTGCGGGTCACTCCTGCGTCTGCCGGGGCTTCAGTCGGCCCAGCAGATGGGTCACGCTGCTATCCGGCTGGAGCTCTCGCCGCTAGAGCTTGCCGCCAGTTGCGAACTAGTCAACTTGAGTTTTTGTTGACTTCCCGTGGTTCAAAAGAGCTTTTCCAAACTGGGGGCCGGTTTTACATCTTGGGTCTAACTTAAAGGAAGGCGCCATATTATTCCAATAGTTGATGCTAATACCTTGTGTTTTGCTATTTGTTTTTTAGGAAACATGCTCTGAACTGTCACAGAATGAAACCGGCGCTCTTCAGCGTCTTGTGTGAGATCAAAGAGAAAACAGGTAAGACTCTGCTGCTCGCAGTGGGCCCGGAGACCCCCGAGGTGGGGTCAGATCTACTCCTTCGACTCTCCAGTTGAGAGCTGCTGCTTTTGGGCACCGCCATCTTTGATCATTCTTTGCTTCCCACCTCCTGATCTTGAGAAAAAACTGCAATAAATCTGGAGTCTATTTCTCAATTCTGCTTTGGAACAAAATGAAGTGTGTATGAGAATGGAGCTGGGTCGCAGTTCCCCAGGAGGTAGTCCCTGGCCTTAGTCGGGGAGGGGTCTCTAGCTAGCAGCCCTCTCCTATCTCTTTTTGCTGTGTGTAGCAGCTTTTAAAAGGAGCCCTGGGAGACTGGATGCCAGGGACCAGTTCCCCTGGAGAGGCATCACCAGAACTTTGTTTTACTTAGGCAGTTTTAAGCTTCGGTTCTACTGGGAGAAGACACAACCGAACCCATCTCAGTAACACCCTGGACTTAGTGCTTTAGGTGGGAAGATTTTTAGGATTCCAGGAAGGAAAATCGTGTGCTTAGGCATATACAATGTATCACGCCTATTAGTACTTATATTACAGCCTCTGTCTTACAACTGCTACACTTGTAAAACTGATCTTTAGTATATAAAGAAAGATGTCCACAGATGATGATGAAACATTCTGAAGTTCAGGGCAGGAGTAGGATAGGTTTTGCAGAAGTGCTAGAATGAAAATTGCTGATACATATTAGGGAAATTTTTGACAGTTCCTTATAGTTTAACTTTCTTGTTAGACTTTTTCTATTTAAGGTATTTTTACTCTTGACTTAAGGGTAAAGCTAGAGTGTATATGTATATATGTATATATACATATAAATGTGTGTATATATATGTGTGTGTGTGTTTCACATGTTTTAGTTTGTGTTTAGTTATCTTTCCTGTATATGGTAAAAAAAAACCCTCCATCAATCAAGCTTTACCATTGATTGATTTATTTGTTGTTATATGTGTTGGGTTGTATTGCTTTTTAAAGTTGCCCTTTTGAAAATTGAGTCAAAGAAGAAAAAATCAAGTCCAGTTATATTGCATTTTCCAACTAAGGCTGTTTTAATGTTTCAATGTTTGGCTGCCTTTGAATTGATTTTACAAATAATAATACATTGCCTAGGACTGTTAGGCAGGAAGTCAAGTTATACTCTGTTTAAACAGGTACTATTCATATTCCTAAAAGTAAGCCAGAGACGATAATGGCTTATTGCTCTCTCTTTATGTATGCTAAACCATAATTATTAGTAAATACTGAGAGCTTAATGAAGTAAGTTTATTGCTTTTCATTCATGCCATGATTTTTTTTTTAATGATAGGGTTTTTTTCCTCCCCCCCTTACCCCCCCTTGGTGATACACTATATTCTGAAAACCAAAGTCGTTTTAAATTACTAACTTATTATATGTTGATTTTAGCCACTTTTTGAGTACCTTATGATTTAAGATGTTAGATGATTTTAATCTAACAATAAAGACATTCAGCATTGAATCTTGAAGGCTTTTTATTTGGGTGAATCAAAGTATATAATTCTTAGAACATTTATGTTGCTTAATTTCCAATGGTTTTCTTGCTATCAGGACTTCACTCCAGTTCGTGCTGACAGCTAAGCACTGGAATATTGACTGTGTTGTGAATATTAAGATTGATTCAATTTTATATGGCACTATATTGCTAAAGAGATGGAATTGATGCTCTTCTCTAGTAAGAACACCCTTATGATTTGTATTTATTTTTTATCCTTTTAAAGTTTTGGCCTAACCACAAAGAACTACACAGCATTTCATGTTTGAACACTTAACAGCAGGGGAAATTCAATTAAGAAGTGTTAGTCTTCTAGTTGCTTATTTGCACAGGACTTAGTTACACCATTCTGAAAGGAAAGCATAGTCAACGACATGTCAAAGGTGAGTTAAGGCAAAGAAACTAGTCTTTTTGGATTATGGTTAGAGAGAGCTTTGGTAGGGATATTGCTGTTTAACAACCAGGAGAGAGCAGACAAAAGAAATTTCTGTGTTTTGAAAATTGTTTCTTGGGCTTTCAGTGATAACTTGTAAATTAGATCCTCTTTTTGTGCGTTGACCTGTGACCCAAGTTTGCAGGTTATCTCTTTTATAAAAAGCCAGCAGCCGACAGTGAAGGCGGCTGTCTGGGCAGAGGCATCCTCTTGCCTGCCTCTCTGAGCTTGAGAGGGATGGGATTTAAGTACTGAGTGATTGATGGGGTGAAGCTCTCTCTCTCTTCTTTCTCCCCTACTATCCATAGCTCTGCCTCATGCTCTAAACCCAGTCTTAGAAGGAGACAGGATTGCTAGACTCAGCCCCCAATTTGAAATAAAACAGCTGTGTAGACATTAGTGTTACCAAAGCAGAGAAAGCCCGGCAGCACATTCCAGGGCCTATCCCTTGTCTGCTTCTGCAGTCCTGCTTTAGAGACATTATGAACTTAGAAAATAAGTGTTAGGGAATATGTGTATGCTACTTAATACTTTCTCTTTAAATCATTTTATTAATCTGTTTTCATAATATGTAAGAATTAATTACCTACAGAAAGTTCATCTAGTCATTTGTGAATATAAATCAGGAATATTATGTGATGACTCTATTCTGCATAATGAAGGGGAGGGGGCTGACAAGTTGAGAACTGGAGGGGTGGCTGGGTGGGAATTGCCATGTCAGTGGATAGTGTGATTTTGGTTTTGCTTTTCTTTTAAAATAAGACAAAATCATTTAAAAAAAAATCATGTATTTGTAGAACGATAGTAGATTTTGAGGTTTCTGATCAGGCAGTGAATACTGCCAGTTTTGATGCACACAAGGGACTTAGTTTGGAAAACATCTTATTTCTCCCCTACCAAATATAAAAAGGCATTTTTTCCCCCTTTTGATAGATAAGTGGGCAATCTGCCACAATTATATTATTTTCTTGTTCAGAAGTAAGGAAACTACTTTTACTATAAGATGATTGCTTTTTTAAAAAAATGTATTCTATTATAAAATTTATTCTACAGTTATTTTTGGGGCATTTTTCATTGTTGCGTTGTGACATTTATGCATATTAGAGGCAACTAAAGTTACAGGCTTTAAAATGGAGATATGTGTCTGTTTTAAACTATGTAAGCAAGGGAGATAGTAGTTGATGGCTAGGGTTTTCTTTAGGATGATAACAAAATCATGTTACCACCCTTTGCTTATTAGATATCTCTGATGAAGTGAGGCTTATGCTTCTGTTGGTATACTCACTGAACTATTTGCTATTACTTTAATCTTGACTGTGACGTGTTTCCTTTATGAAACAATGTATCTTCAAAAATCTGCCTTTTATAGACCCTTAATTATGGGAATTCAAATGAAGGAATCATTTTTTCAAGGAAAAATTTCAAGGAAAATTTAATGTATACTAATACAGCAATTTACTATATGATCTGAATACTGATATTGTGAAAAAGTAGTGTGTATTAAAAAAGTCAACATAACCTTTTCCTTTTACCATGCTAGGTTAAAATACACATTGTTGATAGCTGCCAACCAAACTGTGATTTATTGGCACCACAAACCCTAAGTAGTGTTCATTTACTAGTAATGTCTAATGGCAGACGTGATGGTTTGCCAGATTTGTAGGCTTTGTGAGGCTTATAAGCAGGACTGACTTGGGAAGATCATAAAACTTAATGAACTTCTCTACTGCAGGAGGTGTCCGCAGGGGAAGAGAAAGGCCTGCTTGGCTGGTTGGGCTGGTTGAAGGATTTTTTATGTTTCAAGAAAAGAAAATGACTATTATAAATGCTGTGCTTTTAAAACAATCCATCTTGAGAAACTCATAAGAATTTTAGATAATCAGAACTAGGGAAAAATGTAGTTTATAAATGAGTTTTTACACCCATTTAGTATATGAAATGTTTAAACCTTTTACCTTTATTGATAAAAGTGTGATTAGTTTTCAGGAGGATAGGCTGGTACTCTTAGTTAACCCTTCCATTTAATTTGCACCCTACATTTTTAGTATTTCATTTGCATCTTTTTTCTGGCCTCTTTTTTTTTTTTTTTTAAGACTTCCATGTAAAATTTTGCTACCTTTTTTATTGTTACAGTGCTGTGTTATTTTTTAAATCCTCAATGTATAAAAACCAGATCAGTCATCAAGTAAACATTTAGCAAAGAAATATGAAAATTGTTGTTTCTGAGTCTAAATGATTTTGTATTTATTATATATTTTAAATTGATCTTGTATTATATCCAGTATAGTTACCATTTGCTTCAAACTTGAAAGCAATTGCATTATGCATTTGTTTTGATATCTGTTTTGATGAGGGAATTTTCCAGCTTTTAAGAGTTTTTTATTATAGACAACAGCAACAATACCACATTCCCATATATATACATACATATATACATATAATATGTATATATAGCAACAATACTAAATATATATATAGAAAGAAGAGAATTTTGAACATTGTTTACCTTCAATAATGGCAACAATTGGCCAATCTTATTTTCTCTATTACTTCTGCTCTCTCAGAATTTTCGTGATCTGAATAGTAATGGGCCTTTATTAGTTCAATTTTTATATCTATTTTTGGAGTACATTTTGGTCTGTTTACATCGGGAATACTAAATGATTAAACAGGAAAAATACAAAGTCGGCGTATGTTAGGAAGGTCATAAATTATATTGCCTTATCATTATATTTTCCTTAAAGTCATTTAAGAGTATTTTGTCAATTTTTTATATTTGTGTTGCTTACTGGAGATTTTGTAGGAGGTTTTGAAGGATGTAAAAGACTGACATTTGTCTGTTTTTTTTCTTTTCCTCCTCTTTCATTCTTAAACAATAATACACTCAATATGTTGGTAGAAAACCTGGAAAAATTGTCATTGGCAATTCTATTTTAGAACTGTCTGGTCTGAAGTATCATGCAGATATACCTTTAAAATGGGAGGATCTTTTCTAGCCTTTTTCTTTTCAATAAAAAAATATATATTTTAATACAAATAGTGAAACCGTTGTCAGTATTACCTTGATCTATGCAGGTAATTCTTTTACGCCTTAGTTTTAGTGAGCTTCATTACAGGTTTGCATGGTTTTGATATTTTATTTGTGAACTTAACTATGTAATTTTTATTAATTTATATAACTTTATTCCAAATTATAAGTATATTAATTCACTGGTAATGGAGGCGCTAACTTGCCCCGCAACATACAAATCTACCCACTTTTATAACATAAAACTACATTTTTTTCATACTGATGACTTTCCTTTAACTTATAGTGTTTAGGTTTTAGTTTATAAATTTTATAATCTAAAACAAGATTTTAGTTAACATCTTATTTAGTTACATCTTATTTGTATTTTGGTACTATATGGGGGCATGCTATAGGATGCTATTATACTTTATGAAGAATTGAAAAAAGTGTGAGAAGTAAAAAAATTGAAACTGGATTTTCTGAACCACTTAAATCATCACTTTGTTTTATGTGGAGACCATACAATATTTATTCAAAATAAATTCTTGACACATTAGTACTAACATATCAAGTTAAATAGGATTTAGACAGTTTCTCCCATATGGATTCAAATATTTGTGAAGAATCTTTAGATACTTTTTATTTCAATCTTGACACTAGGAGAATAATGTTTTATTTGTTTTCTCAGCAGGCTTGTGCTTTAGCCATTTATCAGTGTGATCAGCATGAGTGAAGTAGTAACTGACAAAGCTCCACATCTCCCTCCCATGCTGACCTTTCCAAGTACTTGCTCTACTTTTATAGGCCATTCCAGCCAGGACGTGTGGAGAGACACTCATTTACATCACAGTATACAGTGTGGCATAAATCAGTGAAGTTTTTCAGGTCTGTTTATCACATTTTCTTTTCTTTACAAAGTTATAGGAGTTAATTAAACAAACTGCTATTGCAGCTAGGTGATAGTGCTATATTTAGCAAATAAATTAAAAAGTAATGCTTGAGTGAGCCATTGGGAAAAAAATATGTCATCTTTTATGCCTTCAGACATAGAACATATTAGAAAACAAATTTCAATCTTAAAGTCCTGATTTTAACAATGCTCTTTCTAGGCAGTCTTGCAGTTAGAATCCCTTATTACCTTGACATAGACATAATCTAAACATATAATATGCTTATAGTTTTTAGTGCAAAGTGTAGCTTGCTTGCACACTGAATTTGAATAAAGTGTGTAATCTAGCAAAGAAGTCAACTCTAGAATGTGTTAAATTGACTAAGCAGGACTTACTCTAATTATGAGTAAATATACTTATTTAGAGTTTTATATTTGTTTTCTTTCAGCTTAAGTATTTTGAAAGTGCTAAGCTGTTTTGAGTACTAACCCTTTTTATGTGATCATATTAATGAGTTTTTGGCATATAGCATAATCCTTTTAATGTTGATGATTTCTCCTGATGTTTAAACCATTATTTAGGAGATGCCAACATATGTTAGTACAAAATGATTTTGTTTTGTTTTGTTTTATGTGGTGCATCAGTTTTCAGAACATATTTCTTAGGCATCAGCTCCAGCAGGTGGCTTTTTACACTAAAAAATTCATAAATTTTAAAATCACATAAAATTTTATTTCAAATTCAAATTAACTGATTGAGAATGTCAACATTTCCACTGTCTTTGTATTAACATTTATAATAGAACAAATGGTCGCATATAGGAATTATCTGCAACATAATCTAAATTAAGATTCTAAACAGGCATTACAGATGCTGGTAACTTTGGCAATTATCATTTTGTTTGGTGAACAGTAGTAAAACAGTGTGCGGTAAAAGTGTTTAGAGAGAGAGGATAAATAAATTGAACAGTTTTGCAATGCAAAGTGGTTTGTGGTGTTTTTGAGGATTTCTTGGCTCTCTCTTAACTGCTATTGTGAGCCTGGAGCAGATTTCCCCATTGCTAATGCCCTAGAAGTATTAATTCACTTTGATATGCTAATTAGAGGGCATTATGCAAGAAATGAGATTAAGTGGCAGCATGAAGCCATTTGCCTGTCAGTGAATTGAGAGCTTTAGCATCGGGAGGAGCTTGGGTTTTTTTTCTTCCTTGTATGTGTTTTGTTTTTTCTTTCTTCTTCTTTTTTTTTTATCCTCCCCCCCTCCAGTTTCTCTTGGTTTTGCATATAAATAAAATTGATTGAAAGCTTTAGAGAAGGTTCTAGAACATTGAACTCCTTTCCCCCTATGATTATTTAAATGTTACATGAAATTTTCATTTTATATTCTGGGTGAAATTAAGAGTTTGGTCATTTCCTTTCTTCTTCCTGAAATGACTTTAGCAACATGGATAGTGAGTGGCTCTCAGTTACCTCTCTATAAAGGTAAACGTCATTTACCAAAGTCAACACTAACTTGAATTTCACAAGAATGTTTACTTGGGAGGGAAAAAAGAAGTTGTTGAATTGAGCCTCATGAAACTATATTAAATGAGCATTAAGATTTTGACTTGAATTCATGAAAGTTGAACCAATAGAATTAATTAGTGGTTAAACTTTGCCCTTTACACAACCTGTGGAATTTATATTATATAGTATATTGACATGTAAGATTTAATTTTCATGTTGAAAATGAAATTTCTTACTTTGTTCTGGTTTACTGACTTGTGGCTAATATAAGGTATTTGAATTTAGCTCCTTAAAGCTACTTGGTGATTTTCTATTATTTTGTGAGGATGTTTGACTAAAGGGACTGAAGAAGTGAAGGACAGAATTTTTCTGGGCGTAAGAAAAAGTTAAGGTTTCTTCTAACTCAGAGCTTCTTCCTGCATAAAGCATTGAAAGAGATGCAAATTGCTAACTGCCAATCTCAGGGTTTGGTTTGAGAGAGATATTTGTACTGGGCCCTGGTTCTAGTGTCTGAACTCCATTATATCTAGATCCAGTAAGTCATACCATCACAGAGCCATATGGATTCTTTAGTCCCCATAGCTGCCATGCATGAGCACTGTGGAGGCTTGCATCTCCTTGGGCATGGCTGGGTATGGGATGGGAGTTAGGAATGTGCACACAGAGGTGAGAGCCTCTCTTGGGACAAAGTCCTTGTTACATTTCTGTGGTATGGGGGGACTTACTAGGTAACACATTAGCTGCTTTTTTTTTTTTTTTTTGTATAAAATACTTGGTTACTTCAGATTTTTGTCTCTTTTCAGACTCCTCATTAGTCTCTTGATTACTTACACAATTTCCTTTTAAAAATAATGAAGTTATTTTTTGCTTAAAATGGAGAAAAGGGGCTTTGAAATTGCATATTATTAT
>JADRCD010225109.1:127002-134502 GCA_019843815.1 Montemys delectorum | reverse complement strand
GCGATTATGGTATTTTTGGAGGGGCAGTTTATTCCCTAAATATATTTGCTGCAGTAAACATACGTTTAAAACATAATGTAGGGATTCAGAAACAGCAGCTGCTGTTAGACGGTATATTATGTGCATTGCTCTTGATATCATTGTCATTGTTTTTTTCTTGTAAAAATTAAATTTCAGAAATTGTCCAAAGCTGAGTATAATGATGGTCTTCTCTTTCTTCGAGTGCTTTAGAGCCTAGGGAGGATTGTGAGAAGTGCCAGTTCCCTACAATCCAGTCTATCTGCAGTGTGTTATCTGTCTATATTTGTGATATAGGTAATTGTGCTTTCTTTCTGGTATTCTTGACATTTGAGTTATTTTTTTCCCTTTAAGAGAATATTTACTTTGCTAGTATTCACTTAATTAGAACTGACTGTTTAATGTTTTCTGGGCGGGTATTTATGGTATTTTCTTTGCTATATTTGCATTCCAGAAATTAAGTCCCCCTGCCATTATTCGGCAAGCCTTTCATACATTAGAATGATGAATTGAAAGCAGAAATGGGAAAAAGACTGCAATGCAATGAAAATTTAATCAGCGTCTTCTGCTGCTTTAATAAGGCAAATAATTCTTATTGGCCGCTGTGTTAAGGTTTCTAATATTTAATTCATAACAAACCTTGCATTATTCTGCAGTTGCATCGACAGCTCCACTTTGCTGCCTGCCAACAGGCAACCATAAAAACTTAAAAGCAGATGTAAATGTCTAAAACAAGGAGAATGATTAGATCTAAAGCGGTCAAAAAAAATCAACAATATTGTGAAAGAATTTGATGGATCTCTGTATTTAGTGATGCAAAAATGATATTAATTAAATTTTCTCGAACAGATTGGTTTTGACTTGGTAACCTTTTGTAAAATGTGTTCTTTAAGCAAATGTCAATAGAGTGGTTGGCTATAATCTTTAAACTGGACACGAACTGCGCTGATTCTACTGGAAGTATCCGGTTTATATTCCTGTGTATATGAACTCTCAGCTAGTACTGTGCTGAAATGGAGCCAGTGGGAGAAAATGTTTTGTCTTTGGTTAACTCAGTCTGAGGAAAGAAGTAGCTTTTGGAGGCTGTTTTTATTTGAAATGCCTGTTAAAAAATGTTGTCCTGGGATTAAAGGAGTGTATGTGTTCATTTCTGACCCCTAGCTCAGATGATTCTGCAATTACAACGCTGTCTTTCTGGATTACCATCTGGATTATCGGGGGCTTTTGTGTGAGGTTGTGTTGGGCATTACGTCTGGACTTGCAGAATGAACAAAAAGATATTGTTACTGATTCCATGAAAACAGTCTGAATCATTCAGAAAGATGTGGAGAAGAGTATTTCTATAGTGTGAAGCCAGAGAAAATGGCAACCTGCCAAAGCTAGGTGCAAGCTCTTGTTACATGGAAGGGTTGGGCCTGTTCTCATTTCTTCTTGAAATGGCTTAATTGGTGTCAGCACCCCAGGGATAAAGGCCTCTAACACTGAAATCCACACGATTCACCCTGTCTCTGCTCAGTGTAGGGAAACTGGTAACAACTGGTGGTGAATGAGGAGTGAACGGTGCTGCAACAATACTCGATGATGTTTGGGATGACAGAAATTAATACGCACTTGCTTGAAGAAAGCAATGATTAATGGCAGTGAGCACGGGAATGCCGTTCCTCCTTTTACTCCACTTTGATGGGGATTGAAAAGCAAAAGGCTGTTTTCATTCTCTGTAGAAAGCAGAGGTCACACAGAGCACATTATAGCAATTTTTCCTCTTTGGTTTTTTATTTCATAAATATTATGATAAGCATAGATTAGATAGATTTTTTTATGAAAGCTTAAAAGGATATTTTATGTCATTTGAACATTGTTGTTTATGCATAAAGAAATCACACATTCTTCTCTTCACTTGTTAGATCATTTCCCTTCATGTCAGAATAATTAGTATAATTAAGAATTAAAAAAGCTCACAAACACACAGTTGTATTAATGCTGTGCACCATGTTGCAGTAGGAATTAAAGGGCCTGGTTTTCTAGAGAATGCTGGGACAGGGTGGGACAGGAATGCTGCAGGGGCTTTCACCTTTTCCCTGCCCCTCCCCCTGGTTTTCCTTGGTGAATGTTTGACGCAAATATATTTTGCAAGGTACTTGCACTTGTCAGCATCTTTCTTAGTCATTTGATAAAGATTCTTTATTCTACAAGAAAGCCTGAAATAACAGAACTGTACTTTGGATAATGAATTCTTCATCTGTGGAGAACTTTAAAACAAAGTACAGTGTTGGCATTTTTTTCTTTTGAGTGAGAAGGCTGATATATCTTTTGGATCCGACAGGAAGACATAAATTAATAGAGTTCTGGAGTTCAGTTTCTCATTAATAATCCATTTTGTCATGGTTCTTGGCATTGTCAGGCTAGTAGCTGGTTCATATTTTGCTGAGGGATAAAAGCAGATTATGTCTTAAGGCACAGAGCAGGAATAAAGAGTTTATCGCCTTTTGGGGGAACTACATGCTATAAGGAAAACATTGTTTTGCAAAAAGTTTCAGTTTTTACTTAGAGATACACTGCACATTTCCCTGGGTAAAGATTTTAAGATTTGAAAATGGCTCTGAGAACCTTGGAATATTATAGTTTTACATCATTGCTTAGAGTTGCCTTTGCTGATGGTTTGCAGTGCTTTCTTTTTCAGGGACAGTTTTGGTAATGTTACTACTATTTTGTATTTTATTTTTAGAATTCTGTGTATTATCATATGATGGTTCAAAAACAAATGTAGAGAAGTCACTGTTCTTTCCATTGGTTGTCAAGATAGTCTGTGGCCTCAGTCTGTGTTCTAAGCATGGGGTTAGAGGTGCTGTGAAGGCTGCATAGTTTTAAATCATCTGAAACTTAATAGAAGAGTAATTGTTTGATAATATAATCCTATATCTATCCATCCATCCATCCATCCATCCATCCATCCATCCATCCATCCATCTATCCATCCATCCATCCATCTACTTATAGTCAGGGATCTTCTTATTTAGTCCTATAAGACCAGGCTGGTTTTAAACTCACAAGAGATTCACCTCTGCCACCTGAGCCCCTGAGTGCTGGGATTAAAGATGCGTAGACTACACTCTGCTAATTACCTGTTTTGTTATGTTTTGTTTCGTTTTTTAAAGAGAATTAAGAAATGTTCTACATTATCATTCGCCTTGTTCACAAAATTTCTAGATGGCACCATTTAAGCTTGCTTCTGTTAATATTTTGATGAACTTAGTTCTTTTGTTGTTGTTGTTGTTATTGTTTTTTTAGACAAGGTTTCTCTGTGTAGCCCTGGCTGTCCTGGAACTCACTCTGTAGACCAGGCTGGCCTCAAACTCAGAAATCTGCCTGTCTCTGCCTCCCAAGTGCTGGGACTAAAGGCCTGCGCCACCACCACCCAGCTTGAACTTAGTTCTTATAAAGATGAGATGCTGTACCCTTCCTGATACCCAAGGGTGTTATCACAAGCTGTCTTAGGGCCCATGTCCCTTGAATGTAGACAGGTGCAAGTGATATGAGTTGTCTTGTCTTTTTGTGTTTCTGAGTAGTTTTGTCATGTATCCTGTAAGCCTTCTAAAATAGGCATGCTTTAGAAATAGACAAATGAAGAATGTTTCATCTTTAAAACCAGGATCTTATGCTGCTGTTCTCAGATAGCCCTATTTTTATTTTTATTTTTTTTTGTTTGTTCATTTTTAAGCTCCCCAAGTAACACATATGGGAGTCCCAAGTGTTGCTGAGATAGCAATCGATGAGAGAGGGTTTGTCTGGGTTATAGGATGGAGGAGTGTTGAATTATAAACTAATGGAGAGTATAGGAGAGGCTTTACTTACTCTTCTTTAAAGACTTTGTTCTTGTCAGTAATTAGTAAATCTTGATATTTTCTGAGTCATTAAAGTTCATCATTAGATAAAACTGGCCTAAGTTAATACTTGTAAGTAGTATGCAATAAAGATCCATTTAGGGGCTAGAGAGGTGGTTCAGTGGTTAAGAGCACCGACTGATTATTTATTTATTTCATCTATGTGGGTACATTGCCACTGTCTTCAGACACACCAGAAGAGGGCATCGGATCCCATTACAGATGGTTGTGAGCTACTATGTGGTTCCTGGGAATTGAACTCAGGACCTCTGGAAGAGCAGTCAGTGTTCTTAACCACTGAACCATCTCTCCAGCCTCTTGAGCCATCTCTCTAGTCAGGCGGTAGCGCACACCTTTAATCCCAGCACTTGGGAGGCAGAGGCAGGCGGATTTCTGAGTTCAAGGCCAGCCTGGTCTACAGAGTGAGTTCGAGGACAGCCAGAGCTATACAGAGAAACCTTGTCTCGAAAAACCAAAAAAAAAAAAAAAAAAAAAAAAAAAGAAAGCACTGACTGTTCTTCTAGAGGACCAGGGTTCAATTCCCAGCAACCACATGGCAGCTCACAGCTGTCTGTAACTCCTGTTCCAGGGGATCTGACACCCTCAGACAAACACACATATAGACAAAACATCAATATACATTAAAAAAAATTAAGATTAGTTTAGGAATAGAAGGATTTGTTTTCTTTTTCCCTCTCCACATCCTCTATTGGACTGTAAGCATTTAGAGGCCAGGGTCTGTTTATCTTTTTTTCTCTGTACACACACACACATACTGCTAAACACGTTGACTCTTCTAGCCCTTTGATTTTGGTGTCAACTTGACACAAACCTAAACACATCTGGCAAGAGGGAGTCTGAATTGAAAAAATTGTTCCATAATATTGGTCTGTAGACTAGTCCATGGGACATTTTTTTGGTTTGATTGATGTGGGAGAGCTTGGCCCATTGGGGATAGTTCCCTCTGGGTAGGTAGTATAAGAAAGCTGGGCAAACAAGGTAGTAAGCAGTGTTCTCCATGGCTTCTGTTTTAGTTCCTGTCTTGATTTCCTGCTCTGACTTTCCTCAGTGATGGACGCTTACCTAGAAGTGTAAGATGAAATAAACCCTTTGCTCCCCAGTTTGCTTTTGCTTATTGCATTCTAACACAGCAGAAGAAACCTTAACAAAGACATCTTTCATATAGAAATTTATCTTAATCATATCAGCTACAGTATATATGGGAAAACTGTCATAGCTGTTACCAAGAGCTTAAGTAATTTAAATGTAAATTGTTTTTAAAAGTAATTTATATGTATTGCATTTCCATCGTTATCATTTGTGGTAATATTGTAAAAGAAAAAATTCTGTACTGAAAACTGATAACAAGCTTAATGTTGTTTAATTCACCTTTAAAGTTTTTACTTTAAAACTAAGTATGATAAAGCAATCTATTTTAGAGGTAGGAAAATTTATGTTCCATAAAAGAAGTTCTGAATTATGATGTAAAACATATTTCTCTGTAGAGTTGGAAAGGATATTTGTTTTAGTACATGATAATGAAATCTTAAAGAGTAGATTTTGACAAGAGACATTTTGCTGACATAGACTATTTTGTTCATTTTGACTCTCAAATAAGTTCATCTGTCATAATGATTGATTTATATTCATTTTACACTATACAGTTTTATAGCTGAGTTTTCAGTCTATAAACTAGAAATCCCTGTTTAAGTTAATGATAAAATTAAATAATTATCTCCAGAAGTGACTGATTGGTCACATGTATTTGACTAGTCCAAAGATTAGCCTAGGATTAGTTGGATCAAAAGGTACTATAATCATGAGTTATTTAAATGAGTGCTAATTTTAAATAGCATGAGCAGGAACACAGAATATAGGAAATTATCATTTACTTAATTGCTGTAGGATTTTGTTCCTTTGAAATTGTGAATTTACATGTAATACAGCCTTGTTGAACTGTTTATTTCCTAGTTTGAACTGGCTGTCGGTTTGTTGCTTGTCAAGTGAAGGGCATGGGAAATTGCATGGGAAATCATGATTCTTACCTGCCTTGTTAGTTGTAACTGTTACAGAAATTTGAAAGAGGTTTTTTTGTCTGTTTTGTTTTTTACCTCAAAAATGAAATAATTGTAGTCTAGAGCTACAGAATGTTGGATTCCTGAATGGCTGTACTGAAAACCAGTGCAGGTGACTAGTGTACATGGTGACTGCCAAGTGATTTACAGCATCTCTGTGGCTTAGGTGGATGTCAAACTAGTCAATACCGTTAAACTCATTGCCAAGAATTCTGCTTCATGGAAACTATTAAGATGTGGAAAGATCACAACTATTGGATGAATATTTTATTTCTTTTTCTTTATTGCTAAAATTATGTAATTCAGTTATTCTTGATTTCTTTTCTGTGTTATTATCAATGCCTACCCATTCTGACAGTCACTGTCTGTATTTCTAGAAAAATGTGTATACTTAGAAAGGTTTGGGGCTGGAGAGATGGCTTAGTGGTTAAGAGTACTGACTGCTCCTCTAGAGGTCCTGAGTTCAATTCCCAGAAATCACATGGTGAATCACAACCATCTGTAATGGGGTCCAATGCACTCTTCTGGTATGTGTCTGAAGACAGCGATAGTGTACTCGTATAAATAAAAATAAATAAATCTTTCAAAAAAGAGAAAGGTTTGAATTCAGTTTCAGAGAGTTAATCAACACCTGGAAGATCATTAACGAATCTCTTCTGGAGACACTGAACTTCAGGTTCTGTTCTGGTCTGTTCTGTTTTGACACAGTGTCATATAGCCCAGGCTGACCTGGTCTTGAATGGGTACTGTGTCGCCAAGGATGGACTTGAACATCTGACCCTCATGCCTCCACCTCCTGAAGACTGAGATTACAGGAGTGCTCATACCTCAGCTGGGAGCTTTTATTTGGTGTTAGGGAGGGAACCCAAGGCTTCACGCATGCTAGGCAAGGGGTGTACCCATGGGCCTATAGTTCCCTCTTTCCCTCTTTCCATCCCCACTTAATTTCTTCCTCACTCCCTCAGTATCCCCCTTTCATTTTAAAAAAGCATCCTTTGTCCCAGTTTGTAAAGCTTTCTTCTTGAGCCTGGTTAGATATACTCTCATAAAGGTCTATTCATATACATAGCACCAGTGATCCCTGAATCTAGTGCATGTTTGTCTGACCATATAGGGGAAAAGGACTTCGAGAACGTGGAGTTGAACTAACTAATGCCTGAGTGGGAAGAACAGGCTAGTGTCGAGACAAGGTGGGAGGTAGGACTAGAATGCAAGGGTGAGGGATGAGGAGGAAATCTCAGACTGAACTGTTGGTATACATTGGGCACTGTGTTTGTTTTTTCTCTTCCTTTTTTTTTTTAAACAATCTCACTATATAGCTATTACTGACCTGTAGACCAGGCAATCCTCAAACTTACGGAGATCCACCTGCCTCTGCCTGCAGAGTACTATAGTTAAAGGTGGTACCATCATGCCCACTGTCCAGCTACTCTGATTGGATAATAATGATTATGATGGTGATAGTGATGGTGGTGGTGGTGGTGGTGGTGGTGATGGGGATGGTGATGATGGTGGTGGTGGTGGTG
>JADRCD010225109.1:113466-126992 GCA_019843815.1 Montemys delectorum | reverse complement strand
TGGTGGTGGTGGTGATGGGGATGGTGATGATGGTGGTGGTGGTGGTGATACTATTGGTTTCAACCTGGGTTTCAGATGCTCCCTGGAGTGAGAATTTGTCATATTTGCATCTCTTCTGTTGCTTGGTGATATGAGATTTAGTTTTTATCTGATGGTAGAATTTAAAATACACATTCCTTGGATAAAAATCTGTATTTCATTTGTTAAACTATGCTGTCTCAACACTTTTGAGCAAATTACTTCAGAGATTCTTAAACTGTGATCTCAGGACCTCTTTATACTCTTAATCAAGTTTTTGTTTATATGGGCTCAGTATTGATCAATATTTAATTGTAGTAGAAATTAAAACAAACAAAATATTTTAGTTTCTTAGCCCATTGCCTACTAGCATAGATAACATTATGATTATCTGCTTATTATGTGATATCCCAAACGCTATTTTCTGAAATTGAATAAAACAAGACAGCATGAGGACTGGCGCTGTTTACATTTTTTGCAAGTCTCTTTATTGTCAGACTTACTAGAAGACATCTAGATACTTATTTCTACTTCTGTAGTCTAATTTGATGCGGTGATGGTCTCCCTGCATAGGACTGGCTGTCCTGCCATGTAGCTCTGTATGTCAGTCTGGCTGGAGATTTTTGAGGCTCTGTCTCCCTCTGCTTCTGAAGTGCTGGCATTATAGGCACTTGACACCATACCTGGCTAGTTTACACTTGAATGTGTTTTCTACCTTAAGCATCTGAAAAATACCGATGGGTGGGCATCTTTGTCTCCCAAATGTTAGCAATTCATTATTAGCTTATCAAAAAGTTACATTTGCCCATGTGATCACAAGACTCACCAAATCATCAACAAATTTGAAAATGTTATTTCATTGGTTCAGGGCCTCAAGCATGTGCATATATGTCAGCCCCTGCTCTAATACTTAGTGACACCCCGAGGTGTCACTAGGAGAATTTTTAAGATTTGAGATGTTGTCACACAGCAATGGATGTTTCCAAAATCTAACATTGGCTTGAAAGATTATGTTTTGTTGTTGGCATCCAAACTATCCACTGTGTTTTTTTTTTCTTTTTTTGACATATCAAGCTTACTTGGTTCAGTTTTGGAGAAAAAAATGTCTTCCCAAGTCTCTAAGCTTTGGTAACCGCAGTCTGTCAGCCATTGCTTCTGAGTGGGTGGAACTCAAAAATCACAGGGGTGCTTGTGCCTTTGCCTAAGGGTTTGGGTAGAGTTCTTATTTTGTCACAGTGTTAGACATATACTCAAGTCGTAGTTGATAATTTTTAGTTTCGTCAAGGACATTCTGAAGTGAGCTGCCCTTTTCCCCACTCTGATTTTAAGCAGCAGTGTTAATGGCATAGACTTCTGTCACTGTGTGAGGTGTACTGCTTTCTTTGCCTTGTGCTAAAGCACCAGCTATTCAGTCCGGTTTTGCTTTGTGCCTCATCAATGGAAATGTCAACACAGTGACAAAAAGACTGTTATCTTAGGACTGTGAACATAACTGACGGTGTGTACCTCCAAAAGGACAGTGAGCACTGGGGGCCTGTGTGCGGTTAAAAAAAAAAAAATATATATATATATAAATATATATATATTTATATATTTATAAAATATATATATAAATATATATATATTTATATTTATATGTGTGTGTGTGTGTGTGTGTGTAATTTGCTCTGAGTCCTTTATTTTTTCTATGTCTGTTTCACCTGACAGGAAAGTTACTCGAAAAGGAAGAGGTATTTAGGATGCTGGTTCTGGAGGCAGCAGGTTACCCTCAAGTCTTCCTTCTGACCTAGGCTGCAGCTGAGGTAGTGCTTGTTAAGTGCTTTCCTGAGTATGGTGCTCTGGTGAATACTCTTCAGTGTTAAAACAGCCTTTGCCCTTAGAGAGTGGATCCTGTTATCAGTCTACACACACAAAGGAAAGAAAGAACAGGTCAACAGATGCACATTTCTTGAATCACAGTTCTCCAGGAGAACTTGTGTAAGTTTCCTGGGAGGAGTGGGCAAGTCACTGAGTGATTATTTGCAAAATAAGAGGTTGAGCTAGATGCTTAGAATCTCAGTCAGCTGCAGTAGTCTATGATTTTTTTGGTTATTGTTACATTTACTCTTTAAGGTGAACATATTAGGGTTTGTGCTTAATATTATGTTGATTAAGCATTGACTTTTTGCAGTATGGAAAAATGGAATGGATAACAGAGAAGTAGAGAAGACTTGTCAGGAAGAAGGCTTGTAGGAGTAAATGGATTTTATGTGCAGGGAAGAAAAAATGTGGGTGTTGGGGTTGTGCAATTGGGGAAATAGCTAATAGAATCCCACATTCTGTCTTTTTATCGTTCACTAGCATGGCAAAGAAGTTTAAGTTTAGGCTTAACACACAGGTCTGTGAGTTGCAAAGTCTGTTATTGGTAGATTCCAATGTTGCCATGTGTTGGATATGAATTACTAAAAGAATTCTGCAAACTAAGGAGTGGATCTGAACATAAGTAGATCTGAGCTCCCTGTGGCTCCATTAATTTTGACCTGAGAGCTGTGTTGTTTTTTGTTTTGTTTTGTTTTGTTTTTTTGAAAGAGGAACCATCTTTGGATAATTGTTCTGACATTTTTAGAGAAGGAATGCAGCTCAGTAAGGAAAGATGGCCTCCAAATCCAAGTTTCTACTTAGCCCAGCCCAGCATGGATGCCTCCCAACTCCCCGCCACACCCCCTTCCCCCTATTTAGAATGCTAGTGAGAGGGATTTGGTGAATCCTGGAAGGTGCAATTTAGCTTCTTGAAAAGGAGAGAGGGAGCCTGTGATGCAATTTTGTGTTCAGGCAAATCAAATCGGAAAGGTGGAAAAGCTGCCATTGTGGCAGTGTTTAAGGAGAAAAGACTCCAGAGACTGTGTGGTTTGGAAATATTTGACAACATTAGCAACGTCAACTACTGACACAAAAAAGAACCACCTCTTTGGCAAATCTTTCACAGCTGTGCCTGGAAAAGCAGCTTCATCGGAACGTTCCCACAAACTGTCATCAGCCATGCAGCCACAGCTCCACAAATCAGAAATGATATCTTCAGGCACTGCTGTCAAGTGTTATTCAAATAATACCAGCCTCACATTTGAATAACAGCAGACATTTTGAATTAATTAATCAGATGAGATAGTCTAGGCCTTTTCTCATTAGTCTCTGGGTCAGGCTGGAGAAGATGTATGTGGTGGTGATGATACACTTGCCTTTAATCATGATTTATGAAGATTTAGGATTGTGTGTGATTTGTCAGAGGTTCTGGGAAAAGGCTGGTGCATATTTCATTACCTAATCTGAGATTGATTTTATGATGCTAGCAGAGCTCACACTGTTGTTGAAATGCATGGGAAGTCCAGGGCACTACATGCAGGCTTCTCACTGCCTTGTCTTTGCAACCGGCAGCCAGTGCCGGGAACCTTAACTGCTTGTAGTTAGCAGTTCTTGCTTTAATTATGGGCAGAGTTTTTACTGTGTCCAATGGGAGAAGTTTCAGTAGTTGTTGAGCTAAAATACATACCAGACATCATAGCTCTGACCTGGTATGAGTCATGGACGGAGTTGGTAAATTTCATGGATTGGTCATGGTAAAGATAACATTTCATGGCTTGTCAAAGATTAATAGAAAAATCTTATTAAAATGGAGCAAATAGTGGAAGAACAAATCAGTGTACTTTTCCTCACATTATCTTATACTCAGGATTAATTTTAGCACTACTAGATGTAAAATCATATTTTTGTCTGTTGTTCAAGCCATGAATAATTTACTATAAACTAAAATAATTATGCAAAAATATCCAGTTCAGTGCCTGGTGTGCAGCAGGCGCTGATGTTTGCTCATTTCTCTTTCTACTTGCCTTTTTCTCTTTCCATTCGACTTTTAAAGGTCTGTTAGCTTTGTTGAACTTTTGCATTCCTAACATTTAAAAAATCTTGTTGATTTTAATTTCCCGAAGCAATTTTTATTTGAGGGAGAGAGAGGCTGTCACCTCAACAGACCGGATGATGTGTGCAATGAGGATGAGGGGGTTAATCATAGTTATGGTGGGGTGATGGTGGGTGAGGATGTGGGGATAGTCATGGTTATGGTGGGGTGATGGTGGGTGAGGGTATGGGGATAGTCATGGTTATGGTGGGGTGATGGTGGGTGAGGATGGGAGAGATAGTCATGGTTATGGTGGGGTGATGGTGGGTGAAGATGGGGTTCCTGTCACAGTGATGATGGGGCCAGGGGTAAATACATAAGAAATTGAGTGTTAGCTTCTTAGCATTTGGGGATAGGACTGACCGACTCACAGTGGATCTTTCTATAACACCTGCCTCTGCAGGCAGTTACATATTTATAAATTGATGTTTTTTCTTCCTTCTCTCACACAAACTAAAATATAAGTTGTGTGAAATGTTTAGGAATAAGGCCATTTTAAATTTTATTATACAACTTTAAAAGTTACTTTTCCATTTTTTAGGCTCATATGTATGCTATTGTATTACTGGGGTGACTGGTCAGTGATTTGGAAACTGGTTAGTACTGGTTTAGTAATGCCTGGTGCATTACTTAATGCATTAATCTTAATGCATTAAAAGGCTGGTTTTAACTGGTGTTCACTTTGGGGAAGGCAGTTTCCAGATAATAGGCTGTGCTGATATTAGGAGAGAACAATATTTAAGGGTAGTTTGGGAAATGCTTGCTGCAGAACAACCCTAATGTCTGAATGAAGTAGATCTGGGTCCCACTCTTAACTGCTACACATTGATCTGTAACCTTGGCAAGTTACCTAATTTTTTCTGAGGGTTAGTTTTCTTTTCCCTAAAGTGAAGCCATTAATACCCAGCTTTCAGGGTTGTGGTGAAGACTAGAGGAGAATGTGTGTACGGTACCTAATGAGTGGTCTGCAGGTAGCAGTTGCTTCAAAAATGATAGCTATTGCTGTTATTTTACCTGCTCATTTATTTCTTAAAGAAACTTTGTGAGATCCAGGCATGGGAGCACATGCCTTCATCCTCCTACTTTGGAGCTAGAGGCCTGAGGGTTGTGAGTTCAAGGTCATCCTCTGCTATATCATGTGTTTGCAGCCAACATAGGCTAGATGAGACCTTGTCTCAAAACCAAATCAAGCAATAAAAGGAACATGGAGGGCTTGCTGTACTCAGTGACACAAGTAAGACCTCAGAGGCCCCAGTGCAAGCGGGATTACTGAGGATGATGTAGGGGCAATAGGAACTGCCTCAGCAGTGTTAGTTACTGTGCTGTGTAACTGCCTGTAGGTCTTCAGGCTGCATTGGGCAGTTCTGAGTGGTGCAAGCTCAAGAGTAGGACTAGAATTTTCCAGGTCTTGCTTCAGAACTGTTGGAATAAATGGTCAATAATTATATGCAATAGTTAATAATAGAGACTTAAAAATGCTCAGCAGGGTTGAAGTAAAACTGAGAAGTGAGAAGGCTTAGACCAGTGCATCTCAACCTGGGGGTTGCAGCCTCTCTGGCAAACTTCTGTTTCCAAAAATATTTATATTATGATTCATAACAGTAGTAAATTATAGTTATTACGTAACAACAAAAGTAATTCTAGGGCTAGGGGTCACCACACTATAAGGAGCTGTATTAAAGGATCACAGCATTTGGGAGGTTGAGGACCACTGGCTTGGGTGATTGATTAGAATCATTTTGTCTTCACTCATGTGGTGGCTCACTCCTACTTATCATTGACACCCTGAACTGTATCCTTCTAGAACACATTTTTGAACCCTCAATTCTTTTTTTTTTATTACACTTTATGTACTTATGTGTGTGTGTGTACATGTATGTGTATATGTGTAGTGCATGTATGCAGTTCAGAGAACAACTTTATGGAATTGGTTCTCTCCTTTTACGTCTATATTTGTTCCAAGGATTGAACTCAGGGCACCAAGCTTCTTGGCAATCTCTGCTGAGCCCTTTTGTTGACCCAACCTCTTGGGTCTATTAGTTACCTGTTTTATGTGCCCAAAGGTATCCTGTTTTTTCCACTTTGTTATTATGCTCACGATGCTGTATTTAAGTTTCTTTTCCTGTCAGTGAACTATGAACTCTAATTAGACAGTGTATTTTGTCCTTTGTTGTATCTTCCTTGTTGAAGTGAGCTCAGTGTTGTATATGACGGGAAGGAGAAAGTGCCTGTTAGTTTTGAGTAAAGGCCTCAGGGAAGTGCAGGGTGGGATTGCAGGCTGTGTGGTATGTTTATTATCACCCTCCTTAGGTAATGTACATGTCCTAAGTGTTTATATCAACTCACATGCATACCAGAAATATATGAAGTGTATTGTTTCATCTGCTTGAAGATATTATTTTTATATTTAAGTAAAATTCCAACAGTGGGAAATTCACCATTTGAACTATACACAGTTCAGTGACATTTTCTACAGTCATGGAGTTACACAACCATAGTTTTGCTCTTGTTCCAAAATGTTTTCATTATCTTAAAAGATTTCTTCTTTACCCATTATTATGTGTTCTTTCCCCACTCTCTGAGGCCAACCACCAATGTATTTCCTCTCTTTGTAAATTTGTCCTTTCTAGATGCTTCATATTAATGGAATCATTTAATATGTAGTATTTTCACTGGTTTCTTCCAACTAATAATATTTTAAGGTTCATTTTTATGGCTGTGTAATATTCCATTATGGCTATATTACAGTTTATTAGTTGATAAAAAAGTTTCTTTTTTTTCCCCTTTGGCTCTTATGAATAATGCTGTAATGAGCATTTGTTTATGTTTACAATTCGGATCATATGGTAGCTATATTTACTTTGGTGTGTGTGTGTGTGTGTGTGTGTGTGTGTGTGTTTCTGGGAATAAGATGCAAGGCCTCAAGCACTGCATTCTCTGTCCTTATTTGAACTTTCTAAGGAAATGGCAAACTATTTTCCACAGTAACTATTGCATTTTACAGTTATACCAGCATTGTATGGTCCTATTTTTTAAAAATCCTTGATATTTTCTGATTTTCTAATTTCAGTGGTCCTGGCCAGTGAAGTGATATCTCCTTGTGATTTTAATTGGGGAGGGTTTTTTTTTTCTTCATTTTAAAAATTTTTTTATTGGTTCTTTGTAAATCCACTTATCTCCCCCTCTCCTTTACCTTCTCTAGGATATCCTGTTATTGCTTTGTGTCATGGAGATCCTGTAGTTTTGGAATTATAGAACCAGCCCTTTCATGTACTCCAGCAGTTCATCAATAGGGTAGATGTTGGGGTAGGTCAATTCAAAGCCCTGGATTGGGGCCTGAGAGGTGTCTGAGCTGGTCAGCCTGGCTCTCCAGCTCTCCTGCCCTTGGGACCAGTTCATTAGCAATTCCCCCCTCCCATCATCACCTCCCAACTCCTCTCATCCAGGGGCAATCTCTATCCTGCTGCCTAGGTAAGGTGTTACAACAGGTGAGGTGTTACAACAGGTGGCTTTTCTCCCTGCCATAATTGACAAGGGATGAGTGAGGAGGGCATCTCTTCCTCTGTGCCACCACACAGCAAACAGCAGGGTGGCCTCTCCTACTTCCACACCCTTTTGGCTAGCTCAACCACCACTCCCCCCCCCTTCCCCATCCACCAATCAGGTTCAGATTTATTGTGCTGTCCAGGTGAGTAGTAAGCAAGAGCAACTCTCCTACTTTCATGGCTCCTATTGGGATCAGCTCTCCCACCTGACCAGATGGTGGTGAGGAAAAAAGGGACAGGAGGAGATTTCTCTCTTGCCTATGCTACCACACAGCAGACAAGAGGCAGGGCCAGCTTTTGTGGGATTTTGTGTGTGTGTGTGTGTGCGTGTGTGTGTGTGTGTGTGTGTGTGTGTGTGTGTGTGTCTGATTATTGATCATTTCTATATCTTTGGAGAAATGTCTATTCAGTTCTTTTTCCCATTTTACTTGGGCCCTTTGCCTTGTTAAGAGTTAAGGATGCTCTTTTTGTTCTGGATGCTAGGCCTATACCAGATGTATAATTTGCAAATATTTTTTGTTCTGTTTTGTTGAAAATATTGACTTCTTATACACTAAATGTTTTAAATTTTGTTGAAGTTTGTAATTATGATACATCTAAGGATTCATTGCCAAATCCCAAATCAAAAGACTATTTTTTAAATGATTTATTTTTATTTTATGTGCATTGGTGTTTTGCCTATGTGTATGTCTTTGTGATGGTATTAGATTCCCTGAAACTAGAGTTACAGACAGTTGTGAGCTGCCATGTGGTTGTTGGGAATGAACCTGAGTCCTCTGGGAGAGAAGCCAGTGCTCTTAACCTCTGAGCTATCCTCCTTCAACCCCCCAATTATTTTTTTTAAGAAGACTTACTTATTTATTTTTTATTTTATGTGTACAGATATTTTGTCTACGTGTATGTCTGTACTTCCTATGTATCAACAGAAAGGGGGTTGGGGCTCCTGGAAATGGAGTTACACATGGTTGTAAGCTGCTATGTTGGTGTTGGGAGCTGAACCTAGGTTCTCTAGAAAAACATCTGGTACTCTAATCACTGAACCATCTCTCTAGCTCCCAGATTCCTATGTCGTTAATGTTTTATAGCTGTAGTTCTTATATCCATGTGGTTAGTCCACTAGAGTTAGTTCTGTCCATGTTGTAAAGTAGGGGCCCCACCCCATTCTTTTGGCTGTGTTTATCCAGTTGCCTCAGTACCACTTGTCTATGATTCTGTTCTTTGTTGAGTGGTCTTGGTACCTTTATTGAAAATAAATTGGCTGTTGATATATGGTTTTGCTTTTGGAGTGTGCTGCTGTTAGCCAAGCTGGAGGGAAGAGTCATGTAAGTCTGTTGATGTTAGATATGGAACTAAAGGATTTGGAGTTTACCCTGCTAATCTTGCTTTGGTCCAATATTTCTTCACTGTGCCTCATTTCTCCCTTTTGGAATGGCAGTGTATATTCTGTGTCGTTGCATGTTGGAAGTCTGTAATTTGTTTTTTTGTTTTTGATCTTACACAGAATATAATTAAGAGACAGTCTTGCGTCTTAGAAGAGACCTTAGACTTTTAAATTGTTTTGACTGTGAAAGATGATAGGGACTTTTGAATTTGTGTGCAGTGTCTGTGAAGACCAATAGAGGATGATCGATGGCCAAGAAATGTCTAATATGGATGCTGGGATCCAAACCTTGGCCCTCAGCAAAACCAGTTCTCTTTCTTAACTGTTAGGCCATTTCTCTAGCCCCCCAAACTGATCTTTATGTATTGATCTTCTGCTTTGTATCTGTTCAAATTTTATTGACTCTGGTAGGCTTTTTGTGTTGGGAAGGTGTCATGCCATCTAAAAAGAGAACGTAAAGCCGGGCAGTGGTGGCACACGCCTTTAATCCCAGCACTTTGGAGGCAGAGACAGGAGGATTTCTGAGTTTGAGGCCAGCCTGGTCTACAGAGTGAGTTCCAGGACAGCCAGGGCTATACAGAGAAACCCTGTCTCAAAAAACCAACCAACCAACAGACAAACAAAAAATAAATAAAAGGAGAACGTTTTACTTATATTTTCTGCTTTATTGACCTGGCAAACTTTTTTTTTTTTTCTCAGTGACAGGGCTTCTCTGTGTATCCTTGTCTATCCTGAAATTTGCTCTATAGACCAGAATGGCCTTGAATTCCCAGATATCTGCCTGTCTCTGCCTCTCATGTGCTGGGATTAAGGTATGCACCACTAAGATTCGGTGATTGGTGAACTTTTTTTTTTTTTGTATGTGTGTGTTTTGAAACAGAGTTTATTTGTGTAGCCCAGGCTGTCCTGGACTCATTTTGTAGACCAGGCTGGCTTCGAACTCACATAGACCCTTCTGCTTCTGCCTCCCCAAGTGTTGAGATCAAAGGCATGCAGCACCACACCTAGCCTGACCTGGTGAACCTTTAAAGCAATGTTAAGTAGCTATGGAGAAACAGGTTTTCTTTCTGCCTGGTTTTGAGTCATCACTATGTATGATGCCAGTGGTGGGCTTTTCATAAGTATCACCCCCTTAAAATAGCTTGAAGATTTATGTCATATATATATATATATATATATATATATATATATATACACACACACACACACACACATGTGTATATATATACACACATACATATACACACACACATATATATATGAATGAATGTTTTGCTTGTATGCATGTATGTGTACCACATGTGTGAGATGGTGCTCTTGTAGTTATGGATGGTTGTAAGTCACCATTTTGGCTTTCCTGTTTTGATTACTAAAAAAGTCTTTCTTAGAGATCATCTCAAATTAAGGAAGAGCAGTCAGTACTTGTAACCACTGAGCCATCTCTCCATCCCTTGTTCTGTTTCTTTAAGGTATAAAGTTATATTGATTTGAGATTTATTTTTTCTTGCAGTATCTTTCCTTATTACCCAGGCTGATCTTAACTCCTGAGGCTCAGGTGATCTTTGTTTCAGCCTCTTAGATAGCTTGGTCCAGAGGTATGGGTCACTATAAAGTATCTTTAAAGGAGCCATTGACAGCCTCCCCAAGTAGTTCAGGCCATAGATTTATGCCATGGAGCCCAACTTTTTTCCCCCTTTAAAGGATAATTTTAATATATGTTAAATTAATTTTTTCCCCCAAGACAGGATTTGTCTGTATAGCCCTGGCTTCTGGCTGTCCTGGAACTCACTCTGTAGACCAGGATGGCCTCGAACTCAGAAATCCACCTGCCTCTGCCCCCCAAGTGATGGGATTAAAGGCATGCGCAATCATGTTAATGGACACGTTTCCCTTTTAGTATTTTAAATACATCACCTCACATCCTTCTTACCAACATGGCCAGTCTTACTGAGGACCCTCTGTGTATGTTGTGGTGCTTCTCTCACTATATGTGGATTTTGCATTTACCTCTGGAACTTAGTGAAACCTTTGGGTATCTTTAGAAAATTTAAAAGTTCCCAGCCATATGTCAGGAGTTTCTTTCTGCCCTCCTCTGATTTTCCTTACTTTTTTCACCCCTAGGATGAACATATAAGTTCTTGCAGGCTCCTTTCTTTTTCTTCTTTTCATATTTTCCATGTGCAACCTCTTTTTGTAGCTGTGTACAGCTTTGTAAGTGAGTGTATGCTTGCGTAGGTGCTCTGCGACTGTACTGCACCTTCAGCCAGTGTTTCCATAGAGATTTCCTTGAATTGTAGAAACCTAAATAAAGGAAGAAAAATGAAAAAAAGAGAACTAGAACAAAAAGAAATAAGAAAGAATTTTGTCTTTATAGATTGTCTCCCTGAGGTTCTTTTATTGCTTAGCTTGGCTAAATGGTGTGCCAAGTGTTTGTTTCTCTGCCTGTGCTTAGCTCCTCAACAGTCAGAAGTGAGACCTCAGAGCATTCTTGAGTTTTTCAAATGGCTGATGTGCCTTTAGCAAGCATGATGTTTTCTAAGTTCTAAAGTGTGGGCAGTGCTTGGGAATCCCTTTTTTTCCTGGGCTAGGGTGTTGCCCAGTCTTTGCTGTTTTGTGAGCTGTGCCATAGGTATCTGCCCAGTCTTTCTTTCCTTAAAAACATATTTTGGAGGAATATCTCATTTTTTTCTGTTTGAGTGACTTCTGCATTAGGTGAAACAAACCAGAACCTTCTTTTAGTTTTTTTAGACAGCTCTGAGGAGGTCAGAACAAACAAGCTCTTTGATAATAAGGTCTGTTCTGCTCTTTTGGTACTGGGGGTCAGTGTCTTACCTAACCCTCAGTAAGGTTGGTAAGGTTGGTAGATTGGGAGAGAATGTAAAGCTTTGTCTTTCTGAGTTCTGGATTTGATTTGGCCAGTTTAATTTGACTTTTTGAAGTTACCAAGGAAGGTCTGACTCTTGGTGCTGCTTCTTGTATTTCATGCTGCTGTTCTGGAAACTGGGGTTCAATTTTTAATATGTTGACCTGAGGCATTGTGGGTGGCTCTGGATTTTCTAACAATACTTTTACCTATTTCTTTCTCAGGGAAGAAATCAGAGCTGTAGACAAAGTCTGGAAAAAAATACAAGAAGTTTAAATTGGTCTGTGAGAGTACTAGAAACTCCACCATTGAAACCACCATAGAGATGAAGGACTAATAGTTGTACAGTACAAACTGAAAGCTCATGGCAGAGTGAAAGCTAGAAAGTAGAGTGGTAGACATTAGAGGGTGGTTTCAGTCATTGTGAAATACATCAGGAAGCCACTGTGAGAAGGGAGTGAGCCATGTCTTCCTTACCCTAAGGTATTTCTGTAGAATATGACATTTGAATGAGAGGAGGAAAGAAATTGGTAATGACTTGCAAGTGACTTAGAATGAAATCTCTTTCTCCATTATGTTGACTGGAACATCATGTTTGTGATCAGAGAAGATTGGTGAGAGAACAGAGTAGATAGCAAAAGAAATGTCAGAGAAATATGGAAGACTAGAGTTTGGATCATAGAAGAGGTGGATGCTGGACATCTTTTTTAATGGAATTTACAAACAACATGTAAGTCAGGCACACCATTAATCCCAGCACTTTGGAGGAAGAGGCAGGCAGATCTCTTGTGAGGTAGAAGCCAGCTTGGTCTTTGTAGAGAGTTCCAGGACAGCCAGGGCTACCTAGAGAGACCCTGTTTCAAAAAACAAAAAAGCAAAACAAAAACAAACAAACAAACAACCCCCTCCCCCAAAGTAAAAACAACATGTAACTTTGTACATATTTGGAGGGCGCAATCAAACAATTAGCATACATTTATAATATATCACAGTTAGATCAGGGTAATTAGAATTTCTACCTGAGACATTCTACTTAAAACATACCATTAGTTGTTTTACAACTCTCCAAAACAAACAAACAAACAAACAAAACCCTGCTGTAAAGTGAGAGAAGGGTAAGGCTGTGGATAAGTGTGTAAGTATGAGCTGGAAAATGGAGAGAGTGTACTGCTATGTGAAGTTTGTTTAAGGATAGGCAATCTGTTGATTAGGAATTAGGCCAGGGTGATGGTCCTGAAGGAAATGAAAGAATGACCTGACCATGGGGAAGGAAGGTGATTGTTAGACTGCAGATTCATCTATAACCAGTTCTCCAGTAAGTCAATGTCGATTCCAAATTTCACAGGAGCTTGGATGTGCTTCGAAGGTGAGGAGAAGGAGTAGAAATGTAATGTGTTGTATGCTTTGTTGAAAGAGTTAGGATGTTCTTTCATGGGCTCCCTTGTTCTTAGGTGCCAGAGGGAAGGGTTGAGAGACAGAGAAGATGGAGGAATTTGAAGATTGTTTGGTGTGATTTGACTGTGGGCAAAAGGATGGGCCAAATAAGATTCTGGGTAGAGAATGAGGCATTTGAGTTTTATTGCAAAGGTGAAGTAGTTCAGGTGAAGGATGACACATTTAGGATGTGGCTGTGGGAACTGTGTGAAGGTAGACCTAGCAGTCATTGATTGTTTTTTTCCTTATAGGAAGTCATAGGCTAGGGCAGTGGCCAAATTTCTTTTCTTTCTTTCTTTCTTTCTTTCTTTCTTTCTTTCTTTCTTTCTTTCTTTCTTTCTTTCTTTCTTTCTT
>JADRCD010225109.1:87595-113456 GCA_019843815.1 Montemys delectorum | reverse complement strand
CTTTCTTTCTTTCTTTCTTTCTTTCTTTCTTTCTTTCTTTCTTTCTTGAGAAGACTGAGTCTTATGCCTACATTAAAAAAAAAAAAAGATTTGGGGGCTGGAAAGATGGCTCAGAGGTTAAGAGCACTGACTGGTTTTCCGAAGGTCCTGAGTTCAAATCCCAGTAACCACATGGTGGCTCACAACCATCCGTAATGAGATCTGATGCCCTCTTCTGGGGTATCTGAAGACAGCTACAGTGTACTTACATATAATAAATAAATAAATAAATAAATAAATGATTTATTTAATTTATTTATATGAATACATTGTAGCTGTCTTCAGATACCCTAGAAGAGGGCATCTGATACCATTACAGATGGTTGTGAGCCATCATGTGGTTGCCAGGAATTGAACTCAGGACCTCTGAAAGAGCAGTCAGTGCTCTTAACCACTGAACCATCTCTCCAGCCCCTTATGCCTACATTTTTAATGAATGTGATTGAATATTAATATTAGTTAATGACCAATGGTGGATGTTGCCTTGCCAAGTTAATTTTTTCTCAGTTAATTACTTATTTCCAATGAAGATCAATATATGGTCATTTTATTTGGAAATAAACATATTAATTTAGGAAAATAAACCCTGTGTAAGCACTGTTCATACTTTGTGCTCATTCCATAGCATGTACTGAATGCCTGTTCTGGGATGCCATTGTCTAGGGGAAGAGACAGACAGCAGGTGAAGTGAGCTTAGGGCTGGAGCAGCACTCTCATGAGATGGCTCCTCTAAGTCATGGGATGGACCCAGAGCCACCAGAGCCTCTACTTATAGCTCCCCATTTTAGTGTGTGTGTGTGCGTGTGTGTGTGTGTGTGTAATTTATTTATTTTATGTGTATAAAAGTGTTTTGTTTGCATCTATGTTTGTATACCAAATATGTGTGGTACCTGTAGAGGCCAGAAGAGGACCCTCTTGGAATTGAACCCAGAAGACCACATATGGCATGTAATTTAAGAAAAAGTATTATGGATAAAAATGAAGGTTTTCTGTTTATCTTTCCCTTATCTCACTCTATATTCTTTTTGTCCTTCCTCCCACACTGAATTTATTGTTGCTAATTCCCATGATTATGTCCCTAGCCTTCATGTTATATTATTCAACCATATATATCTATTTTGTAATTGTGACCAAAATAACTGTTGTAAACAATTTCAAGATGAAAGGTTGATTGGAGCTCACCATTCCAGAGAGTTTCAGCACATCTCAGCAGGGAAGGAGAGGGGAGCAGTTTACTCATGGCAGGGGGACCTGTGGCACAGGGTGATCATATCAGCATAGAATAGGACACAGGGAGTGCAGCAGACACCAGGGCACCGAATAACTTTCAGGTCCCAAAACTAGTGACTAGCTCTGCCAGCTAGGCCTTGCCTTCTAAGTTTCAACAGCTTCCTTCAAATGGCACAATCAATTGGAAAGAAAGCAAACCTTAAAACATGAGTCTGCAGGGGCCGTTCCATATTTAAATTATAACAGTACTAATTTTAACTTTGTAATTTACTTTTTTCCTTTAGATATTGTTTTCACATATTTTCCAAAAGTTTTGTTTTTAGCCAAAGTTTATTAATTTTTCTGCTATATGTAGCATGCCATTAAGTATTCTATAGCTTTTTAAAATATCCTTATGATGGTGTATATACTCCTATAGTTTTAATATTGTAAAATACTCTAAAAATGCTTTGGTACATTGTTTTTCCTATGCTGTGGTCAAATTCAGGATCTCATATGTGCTTCAGTCAAACCCAGAACCTTATACATGGAAAAGGCAAACAGTGGACCTTATATATATTAAGGTCAAACTCAGGTCCTCATATATGGAAGGCAGAAGCTCTGCTATTGAGCTATTTTCACAATCTCCTATAGCTTTATTTCCATCTATCTGTCTGTCCATCCACCCATCCATCCATCCCATCCGTCCGTCCGCCTGTCCGTCTGTCCGTCCATCTGTCTGTCTGAGACAGGGTCTCACTGTGTAGATCAGGCAGATCTTGAACTTGCAGAGATCTACCTGCCTCTGCTTCTGAAGTGCTTCAATTAAAGGTATGAGCCATCATGCTTGTCCCCTATTCATTGCATCATAACATATCATTTTCACATTTAGCATTTAGCAGTTTTAAAATAGTAAACATTTATCAACACGGAGATCTTTGTTTCTGTGTGTGATCTAATTGTATAGGTATAGTTTAAGTGTCTTTGTGTTGGGTGCAGTTATGTTAATGCTTACTTAGGGTAGGATTGCTTCTGATCATTCATGTTAATAGGACCCAAGTTCTTGCTGATAGCCAGACAGCTCTGTCTATTCCTAGGTGGTCTATCCATAAGGTAGCTTATGTACTTTATGTACAGTAGCCTTGGCTACTGGTTTCCCTCACTATGAGTGAAAGGGAGACTCTAGGTAGATGCCAAGATGTATGTATCCTAACCTTGGAAACCTGTTACTGTTGTCATATTCTCTTTCTGTAGAATTGAACCATTAAGTCAAATTCCATCTGAGTGAGACTACCAGGGGCTGGCATTATTTGGCATATGCATACTGTTTTAGGTGATGGGTTGTATATTTGCCACGTGACTAGATGTTGTATAGTCTCCTCCTATGGTGGTTATTCCAGTGTATCCTTTATTATAAACTTGGCTACAGTGGAAGTGGACTCAGTGGTCTCTGTCTTGGAGGCTTGTAAGAGCACTGAGGAGAGTTGAGATCTAGGTTTTTTCCATGTATTGCCTTTCGGTGTATCTGTTAGAACTTAAGACTGCTTTAAGATTTTTGGTTTTGTGCTTCTGGGATTCGAACTGGTCCTCATGCATGCTAAGCAAGCTCCCTACCACTAAGCTATATTCTCAACTCTTGTTTTAAGATGTCTGCAAAGCAAAACATATTAAAATAGGGGGAAATGCAGGTGTATGTTTAAAAAAATGGGAGAATTGATTCTTTATTAGCACAAAGTCTCATCTGTGTGTGAAGGAAAATAATTATGATCTATACTGTCTGACTAAAAGAGAACACCAATCAAGCTATTTTAACAATTTTATGTATTTATATGATTTTTATACTTTGCTCCCATTGTTAACAATGAACTTTATTTGTTGTGTTTTAACTAATAAAGGATAGTACATTACATATTAATACATTTATCTTTATGTACAGATATTAGATATATATGTATATCTAATGTACATATATATATGGCATTACTCTAGGTTACTATACTAGAACTATATGGTTATGAAAAGCATACTGAGAGTAAGGGACAGCTGACAGCCTGAGAAATGTCAGAATATGTCGATATTTTTATACTGTATGTGTGTTTGAGTGCACATGTGTGTCTACATATAGAAGCTAGAGAATAATCTTTCAGATATTTTCCTCTTTTTTTTTTTTTTTTGAGGCAGGATCTCTCACTACACCTTGAACTGGCTGTTTCTAATCTACTTGAAGCCTCCAGGATCCACCTGCCTCTAGCCTCTAGTATTTTTGGGTATGCACCACCATACCTAGATTTATGTGTGTTCTGAGGATATTAATTCAGGTCCTTGTGATTGAAAGGCCTGCATTTTACTGATGGGTGCATATATTCCCTCCCCCTCCCCAAGAAATTTAAATCAATTCTTTGGATTGTATATTATTTTATCATTTAGTAAAGATGAGTAAATTTACATACTAATAAAATGGATATGCTTGATTATTTTTATATAAAGTGTTAAATAATGGATAAATATTTGATATTGTGATACACAGAACATTTTCAGCATTTTTCAATGCTTTTTGTTGTTTTTTTTTTTTTTTTTTTGCATTTTCAGGCTTACCTGAAAGTCATGACAATCCTCTTGCCTCAGCCTCTTTTTTTTTTTGTTTTTGTTTTTGTTTTTTTGTTTTTGTTTTTTTTTCGAGACAGGGTTTCTCTGTGTAGCCTTGGCTGTCCTGGAACTCACTCTGTAGATCAGGCTGGCCTCAAACTCAGAATTCCGCCTGCCTCTGCCTTCCAAGTGTTGGGATTAAAGGCGTGTGTCACCACTGCCCAGCCAAGGAGATTTTTTAAAAAAATAAAACTCAAGAGATCAGCCCAAATAGCAATTTTTAAAATAAAACATTCCAGAACATTTCAACCTAACCATAGGATAATTTGATATCTATATTGTGAGAAGTAACAGTGGGAAATTAGCTAGTCTTTGTTTTCTATAATAAGCCAGAGCATTCTGTTTCTATAAGGGCAAAAAGCCTGTATAGTAGTAACATTGTAGGGTATAACAAGCAGTATTTTACAATCTGACCCCAGGGGTTTTAGACCATGTTTGTTGACATTGTATCATATTGCAGCATGTGCAGTGCAAAGAGCACACGTTGTATGTTCAGAACCATGGCTGCAGTGAAGTCACAGATCTTGGATTCATTGTGCATTGTACTTTAAATTTAAATTTAATGTTCAGAAACTTTTTCTGCTTATTGCTAAAGTTTTTGCAGCCCCTACTTTTGTTATATTACCAAACATGTAGGCCAGACTTACAGGTTAAGAAGCTGTGCCTTGGTTCATGAATTGGAGACTGACTGGCTAGTTCGTCTCCAGGGTGCCATCCCTCAGGAGGAGGCCTCCCTACCAGCCTGAGGTTATGGCTCCACAATAGGAAGCAGTGGTTTCTCATGCTTTTCACTCCATTGTTTTTGCTTTTTCATGAATACAGAATTGAGAATGTGTAATTTTTATTTTTGTTAGTTAAACAGCTTTATTGAGGCATGTTTCATCTATAATAAACTGCACATACTTAATTTATAATTTGGTTAATTTTTGACATATGTGTATACCTGTGATGCTATTACTACAGTCAAGATAATGAACATATCCATCAGCCTTGAGTTTCTTTGTACCCATTGCATGAATTTTTAAAATACAATACATTATGCTAAAATAAATGTATATAATTAAACCATTCTTGCTGGGAATTTAGTGAGTGATCACATTTTAAAAGTTTTCTCTTATGAAGATCTTTAAGATGTGCACAATTAGAGAACAATACTATTATCCCAGTATTTAGTCACCACATAGACATGCTAGAGAACAATACTATAGCCTAGCATATCCACTCATTAGCCTGAGCATGGTAGAGCACAATAGTGTAGCCCTGTGCATCCCATCACTGGCATGAACATGGTAGAACACATCACTGTAGCCCCACATTCAGTCACCAGCATGAATATGTGATAGCATTTTAATCATACTGCCACAGAGCTTATAAGTTGTCCTTCTTGCATGTATAGTGTTACACTTTTTTTTTTAAAAAAAAGACCATGTTATATGTAGTCTTTATAAATGAAGACATTAAAGTGTGTAGATATAGAGTCACTGGAAAAAATGTGTAAGTTACAAGAGTGTGGGAGGAAAACTGTTTTATACTTCTGTGTTTGGTGGAGCCTTTCTACTTAATTGTGCCATGTTGAGCATCTGGTTGTCCCCTGGGAACTTACTAGTAGAACTGTAGATTCTCTTGCTCAGAAATTGTGCTTTAACTAATTTCTTGGACAGTCATATATATCTTGTATTTAGGCAACTGTGAAATCTTAGAATAAAAAAAATCTTTAAGTGAAGTAAGTGAATTGAAGAAGATTGGAAGTCTGACTCAGTTATGACTGGCTCAGTTTCTACAGTACTGAGTAGTGAGGCTTTGGGCTTTCACTATGTCATTGTTCTTATTTATTAAAATATCTGTAAAGATGCAATAGCACAGGAATTATAATTACCCTGCTTAATCCCTTTAGCTAAGATTATGTGTAGATCTCTGAAGAGGAAAGTAGATAGAGCCTTGTGGTTGTTGTTATTATTATTATTATTATTATTATTATTATTATTATTATTGTTATTATTAATAGCTTTGTAAGTTAACACATTCTCTTTATTCTTACCCCAATCCCAAAACAGGGTCAAAAAACCAAGGGCAGAATTAAACATTTCTCAGTGTGTACACCAAGGGAGGACCTCATGTGTTCTATTCATCCGGCCAGGAAATGCTTCCATTAGCCTCTTCCTAATGTTTTCACTGAATGAGCCATTACATTCTGATGGCAGCTCTGACTGAATCCAGTATTGATGCATTCACTTACCAACTTCTTTGCCTCTGGCAGAACTGCCTTTACTAACGGTAGAGTGAAGCAGCAGCCACTGGCTTCACCCCTACTCACAGAGAAGCTGCGTGTACTGCTCCTCTTGCCATAACCCTTATTTGTAGTGTCCCATTCTAATTCTATACTCTGTGCCCGTGCTCCAGAATTGTTTTTCAGATGATTGTTACTGGTTAATGGAAACCCTTTCTGGATGTTTGCAGGTAGAATCCTAACCAAGATCAAACCACATCTGGTATGCATTGTAGTAGAGTAAGGTTTTAGTATCTTAAAGAATGTACTAGTATAGTTCTTCTAATTTGTGATATTTTCACATAATGTCTGCATGGTATATTTTCACACCTTTCTAGAGGGGACAGAAGGGTTTTTGTTTTTCTTTTTGTTTGCTTTTAAAATTCTTTTATTCTTTAAATGAAAGCATGTGCTCTAGAGTTAACTGGTAAGTCACTTTTAGCAGTTCTAGCTTTACAACATAAGTGGATCTTTGGGTTCAGCCATCTATTCACATATGACACATGAATCACAGCTCCTCCAATGGTGCCTCATGGATCTAAGAAAGTCATATGTCAGATCTCATGGTATGTTAGTACAGGGCTTGGTGCAACATTTTTTTTGACACTGACATTGTGAGGTTCAGCCACTGCTATTGATATAGTTTCCATTTAGATGCCTATTTAACATTTCAAAATAAAATGAGCCTTTATTATTTGAACTAATTACGGGATGTTCTGTCAAAGTGATGTTTTTTTGAGAGTAGCATTTAGAGCTCTTCAGTTAGAAACATGTGAACATGGCAGATGTACTGGCAGTGACCAGCTCAAGATTTCTGTCATTATTTTGACCCTTTTTTGGTGGTCTGCTCCCAGTATTGTGGGTTGTCTTTTACTGGTTTCAGTTTGATTCTTAGCAGCAAAGTCAAGCTTGTCCTTGGCTAGCTCCTACATACCCATCTTTGAATTCTGGATAATACAGTTAGTTATGTAGTGAAAATATCGCTAGTGTGGGAATAACTCAAATTAAAATGAGAACCTGGACTTGGCATGTGTTCAGTTCACTTCCTGGGGTTAAGTCCAAAGCCACAAAGTAGATCTTTACCTTTCTCTCTTGTATGTTAGCTTTACTGATGATTTGAAACCATAACAGTTAATATGCTTTAGCCTTTGCTTTTACAGACGAGAAATGGATCTTATACTTGTATCACCAGGTTTCAAAACTATTTCCACTAAGTGGGATGGTTTACTACCTCAGGGGTAGTGCATTAAGCCTATTGCTCTTGAGAATCCATTTTCATCTCTTCTCACCAATTGATGGGACAGATATGACAAGCCTTTAAAGTAGAGTGGAAATTTTCTGCGGGGTGGGCTGTTGTGTTAAATTGTTCCTTACCACCACCATGGATGTTGTAAAGACTTGTGAGTGGGTAGCCTATGGCTAAGAAAAGAGATATATTGTCTGCAGTCCAAAGGCTGTAAGGTCTAAAATATAGGGAACAGTTTTCTTTCTATCTGCCGACTGTTTTGTCTCCTTCTTGCACTCCAAAGGGCTTTTTTGAGAAAGCATCATCAGAAAGCATTAGTCAAGTTCTTAATTGTTTATGATGCTATAAGAGACCTGGTTTAAAGATAATTTATGAAGTTATTACATTCTTAATTTGAATCAGTATATTTTTACATAGGAAAAAATAGATTTAGAGTATTTTTGTTGATTGTCTGTTGAAAGGATTGGGATTATCTAATTAATGTGGTTACCACATCTGTTCTTCTTGGTTCTAAACCCTCTGGCCATTATGTTAATGGCCATTCATTTGCCTCTTGCTCTTATCCATATTTTGTTTACAGAATTATAATATCTAAGTAGAATGTTATGGACATTCATATATAATGTCAAAAGAAAAACACAGGAAAGTTTTGCAACAAGATAATCACCACCTTGAAGAGCCTAGGTTCCGTTGTAGGGAATTCTTTAGAATGAAAAACAGAAATTTGAAATACTATAGATGTTTTAATCACATGTGAATTATTAGTCAAAATATTTTAAGTGGTGTCCATTGGTTGTACTTAGTCATTTGCCCTAAGAGTGCACTGAACACACAGGGTTCTTTCTGCTTCCACTTTGCTCTTCATAATTTACTTTTCAGAACACTCCTATTACCTTTTTTTAAAAAATCAACATTTTAAAAATTCTTTGTGAATGTCACATCATGTACCTCAATCCCACTGATCTCCACACCCCTCTATAGCCACCCTCCACTCTTGCAACCTCTCTTCCAAAAGAAAACAAATAAAAATAGAAAAAAATGAATTTGGCTTTTGTTTGGTTTCTATTCAAGATGAATTATTTAATTCTTAGAAAACCATAGCAACACACAACCCTGTATTGCTATGATTAGAAATTTTTAAAAAATCAAACACAAATTTTTCTCTGTATTCGAAGTATCCAGCTATATACAGTAAATACATGTAAATGTTTAAATTATTATTGCCACACATGAGCATATTCATCATTTTACATAGTTAGCCATTCCGCCATCCTGTGAGAGCAGTGGTAATTTCCTCATTTAACAAAAGCCCTGAATATAGTATTAGTAACCATAGTCCTTATGCTGGCCTCTTTCTTTTGTGGTGCTGAGTTCAACCTAGATCTTGATAAAAGCCAAGTCCTCTTCTACTGAGCTATATCCTTAGCCCCAAACTCTTTGTGCTGTACACACAATTTGTACATTACTGTGTCTTATTTATCTACTGATGAAGGTTCTTAAGGAAAATTTAAATACTTTCAACTCTGGATGTAAAATCACAAGCAAAGCATCAACAGAAAGAAAGCGTCAGCATTTACAGATCAGGCAATATGTGTGAAGCTTGACATGAAGTTGGTTTTATTTATTAGATATACTGAGAGAAAGAGCAGCAACTTTTATTTTTGTGGCCCTGCTGCTATTCACAGCATTTTGTGTGGCTTTTCACAATATATTTATAGGGAATAAAGTTCACTGTAGTCTCAAAGCAAATATATGGTCCCGTTTTTAAACCAAGCATTTTAATACATTATTATTACTTGAGCTAATAACACATAGTCCTCTGTCAATGAACTAAAAAGGTACAAAGTTCACAGTAATTCCCAGATAGTTTCATAATTACCCAGACAGCTTATTGTTAGAAAAGCTGTTAAAATCCAGGATTATGAAATATACTGATGGTTATGTTACTCCCATGGAGTTTCTAAAGATTGTTAGTACATTTGTCTATAATTATGTACAAAATCTCAGAGTCTTCATTAATGAAATTTATAGCCTAAGCTGGAATGGTTGCGGGTAAACTGTACTCATTCTTCCTCCCATTCTTTGTCTTAACCCCTCAAATCTTAGTTGTTAAACTCACTCTAGGGATTCTTCCTGTCTTTTTATCCCTTACCTCCCCATTTGCTTGATTTGGTTGTTTTTGTTTTTTTATTAGTTTATTTATTATTTATGTGTTTGTGTGTTCTCAATTTGTTTGGGAAAAGATCTAGAAGGTATATCAGTTATTACATTTATTGAACTTCCTTTATGTGTGTTTTAGCTTTTTAAAGGCAAATTCTCATGTAGCTTAGGGTGTTATCAAACTCTATGTAATTGAGGGTGACCTATCTCTGGAGTGCTGGGACCAGTATGCCCCTCCACACATTTGGTGCTGGATTAAATGCAGTGTTTCATGCAAACACTCTTCCAACCAAATCTATCTCCAGACTTTTTTTTTATTGCAGTTTCTAAAATAAATCCCAAATAAAGGAAGTTTCATCAGGTTCTGAGAACTTCTTAAAGGGAAGAGGAGGCTTATTAGGGTATTTAACTCCACAAAACAGAATCCGCACTGTGTTGTCTTTGTTACGTTCTATCATTGCCTTTAGGTATTTCTGGCCACATATACACGAACTACCATAGTCAGGGAACTCATTCACTGTCATATTTCAGTATAAGAACAAATCTGTATGTGCCTGATGAAATTACTTTAACTCCCATTTTTAAAAAAGAAAACTCCTATTATTTTAATTATAGTTTTTCATGATCAATGCTCAATCACACACACACACACACACATACACACACACACATACTCACAATTTTGGCAAAAATGTTATAAATGTTTATAATTTAAAGATTTTATTTATATTAATAAGATATATACTCATTATATTTATCTTTAGCTTTTAAATTCCTGATTATTTGGAGTTGTTTAGAAGTTCATTAGTAATTGCCCTGGCATGAACATTTTCAGGGTTTTTTGTCTGTCCTTTTCATACTAAGATGGTGTGTTTTAAGTCCTGACCCAGTGTGTAGACTGTGGGCAGACATGGTGATAATTAAAGAAACAAAAGGAGTCTTTCTGTGTTAGGAGGTTTGTTGACTTAAGTGTGAATATTTTCTTTCCTTTCTAAAATGTTGTATCATATCTATAATTTGTATTCTTATTGAAGTGTCCTGAACCATCATAGGGAAAGCAATACTTTCATTTCCTGGGAATGAATTGGAGAGAGGAGCAGAGTAGATGATTAGCGGATGACTGTCCTGAAAGGCGTAAAGAACAAGTTTATAGGATGGGATGCAAGTGTTAGGAGCTAAAGTGTGCTGATCACAGTCCATGTGCTTATAGCATCTTTGGCCTGCAAATCTGGGTTTTTACATTTTAGACCAGGGACTTCTACTCATTAAATTCTGTCTTGTCTAGTTTTTGGTACTTCATTTTCCATGATTTATACATTCCATGTATGATTCCTTCATGGAGGCATAAGTCAGGATACTAATCATTTCAATAGTGTTTATTATTATCATTATGAACTCAAAATTATCATTAGGATAGAAACAATAATTATAGTAATAAATGCTGCAGTGTATCTGAGGCTAAAGTAGTAATAATAGTCTTCCGTGCTTGCCTCTGTGTTTGGTTATTGTTTAAATTGTGGATGCAGTCATGTGTTCTGATAGAGGTGTTCTATTACAAAGAAGCATTGCAGAAATTTATATCACAAAGACAAATTGGGTTGTAATGGCACAAAAGTGACATGTGGATAAAGATGAAAAGCCAAACTTAAGCTGGATATAGATTTTCATCTCAAGTTTTTTGTGGAATCAAGTAGATATACATTTTTTCAGTGGGGACTTCAGTGGAATGTCTTCTAAGAAATTCTTAGGGATTCTTAAGTAGTGCTTTGGTGTATTTTTATACCTTAAATTTTGTGTTCTAGCAGCAAGTTATTGTGCCAACAAAGCTTTTGTATTAGTATACCTATTTAGTCTCATGGGCCTGGCAAATTCTAGATGTCAGCAATTCTACCATTCCTTAATGATTATCTCTTATCATCATCCCAATGCCTCAGTGAAACAAACTGCTTAGAATGGCTACTGCTGTGGGATACTTTTTAAAGCCTGATGGGATGTTTGTATCCCATACAAAGTTATATCTTTTCATTTAAAGGTTTTAGGAGTATTAATCTGAACACTAGGAATTGATTTTATTTGAAGTTATTCTGTATCTCTACTATAGTTAATTCAACTACGTACTTAATGAATGTGTGCTGAATTGAAGAACAGCTCCATCTCTTTCCTTATGGACTAGATAAAATACATTTTGAATATATTAATATTAGGTTAATGTGGACAATTAGTGCCTTGTATGTAGTGTTGGTGTTAAAATACCCTGTTTCCCTCATTCCAATTCTTAGATTTTGGCCTGTAGAATCAGGCTGCAGTTTTTTTATTAAGCAAAATTCCATTGGTATTTGAATCTAATGAGAAGCAATAATGTTCTATGAAGAAGCATATTCATGTCATTGTTTTGCTTTTCTTCTCTTTATTTCATGTACCTTCAGAAATGACCCAGTGATGTGATTTCCTCTGGAAATTTGAGTATGATTTCCAAGTGCTTTGATATATTTGTTACCATAATTTTCTCTATTTTTAGCAAAAGGCCATAAAATTCCATTCACATGTTCACATAAGAAAACACTGTTGTTGATAAAGGTTTGATGCAATAACTTTTCTCTTTTCTCTCACAATAAAATTAGTGGTATATATTATTGTGTGATGTTCTTTCACATTCTGATCTCTGTTTGAGGTTGGGAAGTCATGAGCATTTCCTTTGTTGCCTGTGCATGTTCTTCACAATGGACTTCCTCTTAAAGCTCTGTGTATTAAATGTGCACACATATGCATGCATGTTCCATTTTTTTCTGAACCATTTATAGGTTGCAGGAATGACACCTAATTAACATCAAAAACTTCAGTGCCTATTTATGAAGGACAGAGAGATCTACTCTTCTAACAAAACAGAATTGGTGAAGTGCTGTTGGCTAGTCTGTACTTCTCATTACAGTAAACTTTTCACTAATGTATTTTAGAGCAAAATGGAAAATTATCTAGAATTCAAAGTATGGATGTGAATTATATTTAGTTTTCATGACCCTTTGCTTCTCTTAATTGAATAATCTTTTAATTCTTTATTTTTATGATACTGACATTCTGAAAGGATGTACTGTGTTTTGTAGGATACTTTTCCAATTCAGGAATTGCTGATGTTTTCTTACTACCTTGAGGTTACACTGTTCTGACAGGACTGTCACAGTGGTGATATTTTGTTCTTATCTATTACATAAAGACATCTCTGTGTGTGTATATTGTGCTAACCACTGAACTCGGGGCTGTGGTGCTAGGAAGTTCTCCATGACTGAGCTACATTGTCAGCTTGTGTTTGCAGTCTGTTACATTGCTAGTGATATTAACTTTGTCCACTAGCCTCTAGCTTGTTTATTATTTCCAGGTTTATCAAGGTGTAATTGACATGGAATGTGCTGTACTTACTTTAGGTTTTAGGTTTTCATATAGCTGATAAGTTAAAGTTAGAGATCTTAGACTGAAGACTTGACAGATTTACAGTTACCTTATGCTTTATACAATCTTTTGGTCTTATGTTCCAATTCTGTTTGTTTGTTTTAATGAACAGAGTCAATGTAGATTGTGTGTGTGTGTGTGTGTGTGTGTGTGGTGTGTGTGTACATGCATGTGTGTGTACACATGTGCAAGATGCTTAGAAGCTGTGCCTAGTGGCACAGATTTGTAATTCCAGGTTCTCACTAGGCTAAACCAGGAAGACAACAAGCTCAATGCCTGACTGGGCAACTGTCAAAGTAAAAAAAAAGTTTTTTATTAAAAGAGTTGGGTCTGAGCATTTGCCTAGCATGCAGAAAACCCTAGGTTTAACCCTAATACAGACAGAAAGGTGTCTGGAGAAAAATAAAGCCAGAAAAAGACTTAGAAAGTCTTAGGGAGGGATGTAGTTAAAATTTTAAGGTGTTTAGATAAGTGGCCAGAGACTGGCCCTAACTAGAGTTAATGCATCCGAAGAAAGTTATAAAGTGGCCACACAAGTGTTTAGGGAGGAACAATCTAGATGGTAACAAAGACAGATGTGAAGAGTTCCTGTAGTGGGAGCATGTCTGTCATGTTAGTGCAACAGTGAAAAGGCCACAAAGGAGTAGAGGAGGAAATGAGGACCACTTGGTGTTTTAACAAAATGATTGAGCAGTATATAAACAACAAATCTATTTCTTACAGTTTTGGAGAGTGGGAAATTCTCTCTCTCCCTCCCTCCCTCCCTTCCTTCCTTCCTCCGTCCCTCCCTCCCCTCACCTCCTCTCTCTCTTGTTTTGTGAGACAAGAGTTTTCCTGTGTAGTCCTGGCTGTCTGGGAACTTAATCTGTAGACAGGCTGGCCTCAAACTCAGACATTCGCCTGTCTCTGCCTCCCGAGTGCTGGGATTAAAGGTGTGCACCATCACTGCTCTGCCAAATAAATTCTATTAATATATGATGTATGATTAATGTATAATAGATGATATTGTTCTTGTGGCTGGCTATTCATCTAGGATGTGCCAGGCCCATGTGCTTTTGTCCACTTCTGACTCTGTGGTATCATCCCTCCATCACTCTGCCTTGCCTTCACTCCTGTCTAATAGGTGTCTGTGTTGCTGTAGAAGCTTCAATTTATCTCCTTGCAGGTGCCATGGGTGTGTTCTTCTCCCTGATTCTACTGCCTGAACAGTATTTGCTCAGGCCTCTGAGGAGCTCTCTCTCCTTTTCTTTCATGCATCTGCCAAAATCTGTTATGAGAGGCTGTTGTTTACTCTCTTCTTCTTCCTCATATACCTCATCTCTTTTCCTGTTTTATGGCTATTTTTTTCTAACCCTAATTCTTAGAATACAAGTTTTATTCGCTGCTGCATCCTTACTGCTTAGACATGTCAGCCTCTTGGAAAATAATTGTGAATGGGAGAATATTTAAATTTGAGACACTTAAAAATCCAGTGAAATTGATAGAAATATATAATATATAATAATTTGAATAGTATATAATATATGATTATGCATTATATATTATATACATATTATATTATATATATGTACACACACACATGCATACATACAAACATACATGCACAGAAAGTTTTGTTGATTTTGTTAGACTTTGCTGTAGAATGATGTAGACAGCTAACCCAGTGAGTTGGCATGGGAGATATTTAGCTGCCAGGTCTTAGCCTCTAGTCAGGTTATTGTCCCTGAGAACCGCCTCCTCCTCCTCCTCCTCCTCCTCCTCCTCCTCCTCCTCCTCCTCCTCCTCCTCCTCCTCCTCCTCCTCCTCCTCCTCCTTCTCTTGTCGTATTGTCTTAAGAGTGGGAGGGCACGTTCCAGAGGTGTGTAAGTGTTCCTTCTAATGTTCTGAAGGGGAGTGATCCTGTTGACTGTTGTCATGCTCCTGGTTTTAGCATTTTATGTGTTGTCTTCCCTGCTTCACTGGTTTTGTAGGTTAGTTTCATCAAGGAGCAGAGGCAAACAAGTAAGCTCATTCCACTATCCAGTTGGCTCTCTTAATAGAAGTGAAAGACTTAAAAGTAAGAAGATGACTGCTTGGTTCTCATAGTAGTAGGGAATTAATGGGAACTAAGTTCTTTGTTCCAGTAAGCATATCTATCATTGGGAAGATTTCTCAAATCAGTTTGTGATCATTACCTCCATGTATACATTACATATTTAAATGTGGCATGTTTGAATTAAGAAGTTGTCAGTAGGATGAGATGACTTAACAGGTAAGACTGCTCTTTTGAAGTTCCTGAGTTTGGAGCAACCACATGGTGTCTCACAACTATCCGTAATGAGATCTAATGCCCTCTTCTGATGTGTCTGAAGACAGCTACAATGTATTACACTGGAGCGAGGGGTGGGAGTGGAGTGGGGATTGGGGGGGTGGCTGGAGCGAGCAGGAGTGAGCTGGTCTGGCAGAGGTCCTGAGTTCAATTCCCAGCAGCCACATACATGATGGTTCACAGCCATCTGTACAGTTACAGTGTACTCATGCACATAAAATAAATAAAATAAATCTTTAAAAAATGTTGTTATTCATAGAGGAGAAATGGAATCTGGCATTCTATTACATAGTGACTGCAGGTACAATAATTTAAAAAAAAAAGAAGTGTCAATATAAAGTATATATGTCTTTAAATGTCAGTCTAAGAATAAAATTTTTCAAGACTACAGAAAGAATGTACACTAGTCCATTAAGAATCTTTTAAATGCTATTAAATGGTATTTTGAGTATATTGCATGAAAATATTTTAGAATTCACTTTATTTATTTATATTTTTGATTCTTAAAATTTGGCTACATGAAATCTAGACTTACTAGTTTATATGTGGCTAATCTCATGGTTCTTTTGGACAGCACTGTTAAAGAGGCCAGCAACTCAGGCAAATGTATCTGTCAGTAATGGACTCTGGAAATTCATGAAAAATATCCTGTTTCAAAACACTTCCATGTTTTCCAAGTTAGGATAGCTTTGAGGTATTTACTGTTAACTTTAAGTTTATAGACGTCAGTTTGTCAGTTTTTCACCTACATTTTGTTTTCAGTGCTAAAGTGTTATTTCAAGTTTAGAATGGAGACAGACTTTTCTAATTTGTGCTGTTCTATTTGAGATGAGTCCTGTAACTAACGTGGATCCTAAGATTTGTGTCCTATGAATTATTTCAGAGGATAGAAGTATCCTGAAGATGCTTGCCTTTCACAGAGAGAGGTGTTTCTGATAGCCTTCAGGTAATTTAGAGAACAGCTTACTACCTGAACAGGAGTGAAGCTCCAGCCTATAGACACTCAGTGTGCTAACACTCATAATTATTGAACCAGTCCCAGATCAAAATCTCATAGATCACACTGATCACACTGTCTTTTTAGAGCTACAGTGGTTTTTACCTCTCTATAGAGGTCTGAATGGCCATCAGGTTGGCATTTTGTTTTAATTTTATTAAGAACATTTCAAATTGGAACCTATTAGATCACTCTCCCTCCTCAGAGACATTAATGTGGTCTGTATATAATTAAGTCATCCACCTTCACAGCCATTAACAACTACAGAATAGGAGTATGATGTGAAAATGCCATTCTTCAGCCTGAAGGGTTAGGAAATTATAGCCCCTCTTTGCTAACTAATCTTTCATCAGAACCCTGGAAGGCATAGCTTCCTTAGTTTTCAGTTCCCTTCCCTTCTTCCCTTACTATATGCTTACGAAGATAGCTTCCTCTCTGTCTGAAGAATTGTGTAGATTTTTTTTGAAAAGCCAAAGGATCTTAGACTAAGTACTTATATTTTATGTACCTCAGGTGAACTTTCTGGGTCAACTTGTTCCAAAAAGAACCTTTTCAACCAGTTATGAAAATATTCCCCTTTTACAAATAGGAAAATAAAATTTTGTAGCCTTTTGCTATTCCTTCTGCCCATAGCTTCTTGCTGTTCCTCCTGCCCATATCCTCCTCCTTGTTCTTGTGGACTCTTGTTGTAACTCCTTCCTCTAATCTTTGCAAGGGATACTGCATTTCATCTTCCAGTTTTAACTTTTCTGCTAGCTTTTCCCTGAATTTCAGTAATTGTAAAGCTTAAATGTATGTAGTTTTTCTTTTTTCTTTTCTTTTCTCTTCTTTTCTTTTTTTTTTAAAGATTTATTTATTTATTTTATGTGTATGAGTATACTGTAGCTGTACAGATGGCTGTGAGCTATCATGTGTGTGTGTGGCTGCTGGGAATTTGACTCAGAATCTCTGCTGCCTGTTCATTACAGCATAATTCACTGTAGCTGTCTTCAGATGCACCAGAAGAGGGCATCTGATCTCATTACAGGTGGTTGTGAACCATCATGTGTTTGCTGGGATCTGAACTCAGGACCTTTGGAAGAACAGTCAGTGCTCTCACCCGCTGAGCCATTTTGTCAGCCCTTCTTTTCTTTTCTCTTTTTTCTTTTTTTGGTTTTTCGAGACAGGGTTTCTCTGTCTAGCCCTCGCTGTCCTGGAACTCACTCTGTAGACCAGGCCGGTCTCGAACTCAGAAATCCACCTGCTTCTGCCTCCCAAGTGCTGGGATCAAAGGTGTGTGCCACCACTGCCCGGAGTTTTTCATGATGTATTGTTTTATTCATGGACTCTTGCTTTCTTTTACTCCTTTGGTCTTCTCTTACTGTATTATTTCCAGTTGTGCTATAGGAGAGGTGGACTTTCTAGTTTTGATTCCACCAAATAATACTTTTTTTTTTTCAGTTTCAGTTTCATTATGAAGTATCTGTTTCACTTCTAATCTTGTATTTTAATTATTTTTCAAGCATCCTCATCTTTATTCTGGGGGAAAATGATAGTTTTGCAGTGAGTGGGTTATGTGTGGAAGGTGTAGGATTCTGGCAAACAGCTCTGGTGTTGATCAGACTTTTTTTTAATTTATGATTCTCTTTCTTCTTGCCACTCTGTTCAAGCCTTTCTGGATCTTTGCTGGGAAAAGGGGCCCTATCTCTGTGGCAGTCCTTTGTCATGAATTTCGTTCAGTCTTTTCCACTGTGACATGTTTGTGGATTGTAGAGTGTCTCCTTTGCTATTTGTGTTCTGGAAATGTGTGAGAATCTGGTTATCTCTCAGCTGCTTCTTTAAGCTCTTTACTGTCTTACCCATGAGGGCTTGGGAGATAGGGAGGGAGTGAAGCACCATTTGCTCCTAAATCTGAAGATCCAGAGGTGATACTTGGTTTTCAGCCATTTTAAACTCTTGAATGTTTGTATGGTCCTTCATTCAGTTTTTAAAATATTTTAAAAAATTGAAACCGGGCAGTGGTGATGCATGCCTTTAATCCCACACTTGGGAGACAGAGGCAGGCGGATTTCTGAGTTCGAGGCCGGCCTGATCTAGAGTGAGTTCCAGGACAGCCAGGGCTACACAGAGAAACCTTGTCTCCAAAAACAAACAAAACAAAATTGATTATGTGTTTGTGGGCTTGTGGGTGCAGGACAGAGTGGCTCTCCCCGTCTATCTGTCTCCCTTGTGCCCCTGACATGGAGTTTATGGTGGCTGTGAGCTGCTTGATGTGAATGCAGATAAGTGAACTCAGGTCCTTTGAAAGAGCAGCTAGTGCTCTCATGCACTGGACCACCTCTCAAGTCCCTGTTTGGTGCTTTTGCATATTTGAATCAATCCTCATAACAACCTTTAGTGTTGGTGGGACTTTTTTTTTTTTTTTTTTTAAAGACATGGTCCCATTATGTGGACCTGATCATCCTAGATTACACTGTGTAGACCAAGCTGGCTTCAAACTCAAAGAGACCTCCCTGTCTCTGCCTCCCAAGTGCTGAGATTAAAGACATGCACCTCTAGGCCTGGCTTGGGTGGGACATATTATTCTTGCTTTATGAATCAGGAAACTGGGGCTTAGAAAATGAAAGGATTTCTTGAAGGTTACTGTCTAAGTTGTGAAGCTGAGAAAGACACTTAGGCCTAAGTCTTCTAATTCTAGTCCAGATGAGCCCCTACCCCCTTAATACTGTTTTGATTGGATATAAGATTTCTATTGTCCTGATTCTTACTCTCTAAAATTTTAACTGTATCTATAGTATTTCTGTGGCAAGGAGCTTAGTTTTTTTATTTCCCACCTTGTTTATTCTCTAATTTTGACTTATTTATAGGTTATATGCATTTACACACATGTATTTGTCTATATATTGTTATGATATTTTTTCATAAGAGTTTTTTATGTTTCATGATCTTTGTCCAGTGTCTTCTTTGATAACCCTACTTTAATGGTTTTATCCTTTTGTTGATTTATGTCTCATTTTTTAGAATATTAGGTGATTGAGCTTTTCTGACTAATTTTGGAGAAAACTGGACTTTCAGTGTATTTTTATTAGATGTATAGTTTTTTGTTGTTGTTTTGCTTTTGTTTTGACAGTCTTGTTATGTAATCCAGGCTGGCCTCATAAGTTCATGAATAACTATGGATAGCCCAAAACAATTTTAATTTTTTTTTTTAGATATTTTCTTTATTTACATGTAAATTTTCCCTTTTGCAGATTCCCCTCCAAAAAACAAACAAACAACAAGAACAAACCCCTTTTGCCTCCCCCCTCCCCGTGCCTGCCACCCCACCCTCTCCCACTTATTGGCCCTGGCATTCCCCTACACTGGGGCACAAAACCTTCACAAGGCCGAGGTCCTTTCCTCCTATTGATGATCGAACAATTTTAATTTTTGAGATGGGGTTTCATGTTACTCAGATTGGCCTCAGATACTTTGTAACATTATAATTCCGGATCTTAGGTTGGAAAGATGGCTCAGTGACTAAGGGCATTCACTGGTCTTTTGAAGGTCCTAAGTTTAATTCTCAGCACACACATGGCAGCTTACACCTGTCTGATGCCATCTAATGGTGGCCATCCGTACACATAAAGAACCCATATTTATAGAAAATACATAAATAAATCATTCTTGAACAAAAACTCTCCTGATCTTTCTACCTCCACCCACTGTGTGTTGAGATTATGGTGCACACCATTGTGATTGCCTGTGTGATTGTTTAGATCCATATTTTTTTGCTTGCTTCTCATTCTTGCTCCTTATTTCAACAATCAATTGCAAAATGGGGATTAGGAATTGTTCTGTGTTCACTTCTGTGTTCATGTTACTACTATTTTTTAGTAGTGCTGATCCACAGAGGCAGCATGTAGGTAATTCGATAACAGCAGTGTGATTTGTTTTGTTTCCTTTCCCTCCTCTTCCCTTTGTTTTGGTGTTGAAATTAAACCCAGAGCTTCCCTTATTCAAAGCACATCTATAACACAATGCTGCATTATACCCAGTGTAACTTTGACTTTCCAGTGTATGCAATACACAGTTTGGGCACAGTACATACACACACACACACACCTGTTTGTTTGTCACATTCACTAGAGAAAAATCAAACTGCTACACAGTCTGTATTGGATGTAATGTCTCATTCCCATGTAATTCAAAGTTCCTTTTCTAGAGATCTTGGAGGTGGATTAAAAGATAGCTGTAGTGTATATGAAGAGGCCTCTATTTACAGATTAATAGATGGAGCCTTGCGATGTGTTTTGGGAAGGAACACACACATGGTCACAGACATAGAGTAAGTTTATTGAGGCTGTCTTTAAGTACAGATTCATTGTGTTATATAACCTCTAAGTCACATCATGTCTTCACTGTTTTGTGCGTGGCACTTCCCAGAATTCTGCAAGATGGCTGTCATGTTTAATTTAAGAATTCACAAAATATAATTTGATGGAATCCTTTAAGTTTGGGAGCTATTGTTCAGCTTCTTTTTCAGCTTAGTAAAATCTTACGTCTTGTTGTTTTGTTTTGTTTTTTAATTTTGCAGCACAACGACAAAAAACCACCATCTGCTTTACTGCTCACTGGCCTCATAGAGACAATGTAAAGATTGTTAGATTAAAAAGAATTATAGTGGAACTCCTTGGAGAGAAGTTCTGATAAACAAAACTTCAGCAGCTGTCGATAGTAAATACTACTAGAGTCTCCAGTCATGTGCGCAGTTACTTAAAGTCATGAAGTTAGAGCTTTGTATATTAAATGTGCTTGTTGCTTTGAGTTCACACTCAGAGTCTACTTTCTACAAAGAGCAATTGTGTTATTTGGGCCTATGGCATATACTCCTCATGCATTTATATACTACCCATTTGTCGAGAATTATTTTTAATCCTAATTTTAATTTTAATTTTTAATCCAATTTTAAAACTAATCTTTTAGTTTAAGTTTTTTTCAAGCTGATATTTCATATTTGTTTAAAGGTTCCTGACTTTAGATATTATAGAGTAACCATGGGAACAGGAATGGTAGAAGTACTGTCAGTGTTTGTAATTGTAGGAGAAAGATAGAGGTAAAGACGGGCTTCTGAGTAGATGGGTATCTGAGTGGTTCTGCATGGCGTCCCTGCATTTGTGTTTATGTATATATACTGTTTTATTACTACTGTCTACTTAAGTTGACTTTAGATCAAAATTCTTACTACAAAAACAGAAAAAGATTATAAGATTTAAGATCTCTGAGCTTTATTTTTGATAAATATTAAATGTCCTGGTACTCTAGTTGTTCTTTTGTTTCAGACAGGGTCTCTTTTTGTAGCCTAGCCTGGCTTTGAGTTTGTGATGTTCATGCCTTAGTCTCCTGAATGTTCGGTTTACAGGTGTGTGCTAATACACCTGCCTAATGTGTGAGTTATATTTCATATTCTTGGAGGAATTTCTATAGGTTTCTAGAAAATTGATTTTTTTTTTTTAAAAAAATTGACTTTCTTTTATTTTCTCAATTGCTTACACTCTTGATGCCAGCATCTATACTTTGGTGCAAAATAGATGTCTCTTGCAGGCTTACATGAGGCTTTACTGTAGATTTGAAATAAGCTCTGTGAAGTAGTGGAGGACTTAGTCAGCCACACTGGTCAGCAGCTTGAATTGTCGTTTAGTGTCTCTCACAGTGTTCTACTCCTAGTACAGGTTTGGATGTTCAGAGACCATGTGTTGGCTGGTGCTGCTGCACCCTGTGTCTGTGCTTACTTTGTTAAGGTGAATGTGGGATTAGGGGATGCCTCAGGACATTTTGCTCTGTTTGTTCTCAGTGCTCACCTCCGTTTTTAAATCAGCTATTTAGGGCACTATTGAAAGGTGTTTTAAAAGTCTCCAGGATGCTTCTGTTTCTTATCTCACTTATTGATTATCTCATTTAAAGATTAATTTCAAATTATAGCCAATTACTGCTCTATTTCTTTTTCCTGTGAAAAGCTTAAGAGAAAGAATATAAAACTTCACTCTTTCCCTTTACTAAACCTGTAGCATCTGATAGTAGAAAAAGTCTAGTAGGACTTATTGGCACCTTGGTGCAGAGCATCGAAGAATTCCATATTGTGACAACACATCAAAATAAATTGCTGTCAACAGACCAAAACACAAAGTGCTGTGATTCTCTCTGACGTGTGAAGATTCAGACAGGCTGTCTTGACAAGTTGTGGTGGAGCACCTGCATTTGACAGAAGACAGTGATATAAATCTGATCTGCTTGATACAAGACACCTAGGTACAGTTAATGCTGGCGACATTCTGCATAAAATTGCCAAAATATGAGTCTGGCTTTACTTTGCCTCTGTTATGTGTTATTATTATTGGAGGGGGCACATTTTAAAATTCTTACCTGGTTTCTATTTATATATTTAGTTTGGCTTTGAAATACAATTGTAAATAATAACTAAGAAATTGAACAAATTGGAGTTTAGTTTGGTCTTTTTTTTAGTAGTATTTCAAACAAAAAGAAAAAAAAATAAAGAAAAAAGAAAAGACTACAACCTCAGTTGCTCCAAGGAAGAACACATGATGAAATTTTATTTTATACTAATCCATAAAAAGTAATCACAGTTGAAGTTGTATTAATTTCATAACTTACAGAGGAAATATTGGAAATAGTGGGTTAAAAGTCATGAGTCACTATAAATCTCACAAGCTGCATTCGACTTTAAAGCCTTCTGAAGAGGTGAAAATCATTGAATAGGTGGTTAATTTTTACTTTTCATTACCAATAAATGATAAGTTTTTATAGTGCCACTATATATCACATCTCATTTAAGAATGTATAAAACATGTAGCTCCAGAGTTTAATTATAGAGCTCCCTACTGCTCCTCCACCTCCGTTTTTCTGCATCTGCAGACAGTGGGTCTTGCATTCTGACAGTGGCAGGCTAGTTGGAGCAGTAGACACATTACACATTGCAAATGTGTTTCTCTAACTACAGCTTCAAAGATTAGGAACTATGCAAACAAAATCTTTCTAAGGGGAAGTCATCTATACAGGGTTTAGAGCATAACAGTAATAATTAGGATAATTTTAAAAAATGGAAATAATGCAAGATAGTATTAATTTTGTGTTTTCTCTTTTGTCAACTTGTTTTTTTCTTTTAGCATTTTATGTTAAGAATTGTCATTGTTCAAAGGTAGAAATTTATTCAGTTTCTCTTGGTCTCAGAGATGTTCCTGGTTTTTTTTTTTCCTTTTTATCTAATTTATTGGTTATCTCATTTGAAGATTAATTTCAAATTATATCCAATTGTTGCTCTGGTGTTTTCTTCTGTGAAAACATAAGAGAAAGAATTCAAAGATTCTTTAGAGTTCAGAAAATTTGAAAGTCACTCTGTTCACTGTATAGTTTTAAAAAGTATAAATTATTTTTTAAAAAGTTACTATTCACTCTTGACTGTATTGTTATTTTATCCCTTAAAGGCTGCTAATGAGAAATAGAGCCTCATTATGATTTTAAGGATGAGAGAGGAAGGCTTTTAATTAATGATATGTAAATGGTCTTGAATTGATTATGTTAGAATATCAAGAGAGATGGGTAGAAGCTGTGGTGTAATATATTTTAATTAAGAATTAATTAAAAATGATGGCAATTTCATAAAGCCTCACAGAAAATAGTGGAATTTACTTTCTGTCAGGAGTAAATTAGCCTGTGATTAAATAAAGGGCTTGCATTAATAGTGGAGTTATTTTTAAACTCTGCTATGAAGAGTTATGTAATTTTTCCTAAATAAGTAAAATTAAAATTCAATATTTAAAGGTGAACAGTGAGAGAGAACAAACTCATTTTTTGTTACTGCATTATATCATTCCTATGTCAGAAAGATTTTGAGTAAAATTTAACTTTAGTATGTTTATCATGTATCTTTGAGAAATGAACTTTGTCCTTTTTGCTTTAGTAGCACCTCAGATAAGGATCCTGAGCAAGTCACCTTCACAGAGACATTCCTCCTGCTCTCTTCTACACAGATCTGAAAAGTTCTTTATTGGTTGTTGAAAATTATTTTCAAGGGAGGTACTTGCCCTTGTCTTCTTTATGGCATCAAACATTATCTTATGTAGGGATGTTTTTAAAATTGTAGATAATACTTCACCTGAAAAGGATAGCACCCCTTTAAAAAGTCTAAAATGTTCATATAGTTCTTTAGCTCAATACTTATCTAAGTTTACTGTATATTCAGTCCATACCAGTCACATTATTTTTACTTTTTGAAGGAGTATCTTAATATTTAACCCTAACTGTCCTGGAACTTACCAAGTACAAGCTGTCCATAACCTCATAGAGATCCTCCTGCCTCTCTCTTCTGAATGCTGAGATTAAAGGCATGTGTCATTATGCACAGTACTTTTTTTTTTAAAATATGAATAATTGTTTGATTAGAGAAAGTTCTAAAGGAAAAAGTACTTTTGAATTAAAATTAGATTATAATTTTATGGCCGTAGTAGAATGGCCATAATCTAAGAATACATACATCTTGTTGATCTTTTCCCATACATTTAACATGGAGATTCAGTTTAACCATGTGCTTGATTATATGGGAGTTTTCATTAAAATTCTGTATAATATTATTATCGTATTTTCAACCCTAACTTGGCACTTCATATTATGAAGTACATATTAGGCAGTAGTTGTGTTGGGGTATTTTATGGGTCATTCGTCTTAGCAGTATGAAGAACAGTGCCTAATGTTATCCAGGCACCTCCCCGCCTTCACTTCCCAAGTAACAGTCTTTATAGGCATACACCATACTTTGCCAGTTATTTAATTTGGTTATGTACTTGTGTGTCTTTGCTGATGTAGAAAAGTGCACATTTCTGTTTGTGCTCTGTCATTCCTGATTTCTATTCCCACTTCCTATCGTAGCCCATAGTAATTGTTCACCTGGTATATGTAGCTTGGCAGTGTGTGGTGTTTGATCTCAGCAATATAGCATTGGGAAGAGTAGGAATGAACATTTCTTTGTCCAAGCAGCAAAATAATGAACATTGCTGCTGATTATAAATATTTTCAAATTTACCCCAGTCACCAAGCTTTATAAATATATCACTAAGAAGCTGTTATAACTGGCTGGTGAAACTGTTGTTGATGCATTATTTGACTTTCACTTCTTTGTAAATGTTGTATAGAAAACAGGTTCAATGTAATTCTTTGTTTTCTCTTCATCAACACATTATCATAGTAACAGTATCTTTTGCTTTCATATGAATTCTGGAACAAAAATATTTTTTTAAAAGACTCAGCTTAACATATATAATGTTCATATGGGCTTTTTAAAGGAGAGATTATATTTTCTTCTGGTGATAGTGTTAATATCTTCTATGCTGAGGAAGAATTTGGCATCAGGTTATTTTTTTCTCTTTCTTTTCTTTCTCTCTTTCTTTTCTTTCTCTCTCTTTCTCTCTTTCTTTCTCTCTCTCTCTCTCTTTCTCTCATTCTCTCTTTCTTTCATTCTCTCTTTCTTTCTCTCTCTCTCTCTCTCTCTCTCTCTCTCTCTCTCTCTCTCTCTCT